>VUQK01028352.1:12357-32031 GCA_015106715.1 Bujurquina vittata | reverse complement strand
TGTTACACTGAGCAAAAAAGGCCAAAGTCATTATGATGAATGGAGCAGTGTTTTCCATTCATCACATCTGTGTCAACTGGTTCGTATCAGTGTCTAATCGTATGATGGTGTGTGTGTCGTCTGACAACAAAACACACTTTTAAGAAGAGATCACATTGGTTTGAATGTAAATGGACTAGCTCTTATATAGCGCTTTTCTACTCTGAGTGAGCACTCAAAGCACTTACACAGCACGTTTTACATTCACAGAAGCACTTCCATGTGTAAGTAATTAGCTAAAATTCACACACATCCATACTCCAACACTTGGATCAGAGAGCAACTTGGGTTAAGTATCTTGCCCAAGGATACATTGGCAGCCTGGAGTAGCCAGGAATCGAACCACCGACCTTCTGATCAGTGGGTGAGCTGCTCTACCTCCTGAGCTACAGCCACCCCACTGTAGAGTTTCATTTTGCAGGAGAACTGAAGGGTTTTGCAAATTGTGTGTGTGTTTTTTGACTAGTGTGTAGTGTTCTGAGAGTATGTTGCACGCTTTCAGAAAATGTGTGTAAACAATTGGGAAAAAGTGTCTTCATCAACGATGATGGAGCATGTAAGTCTCAACTGTAGGTCTGTTAGACATGGTTCTCCATAAAATGTTACAATGACACGATTACACATATTTCCACACAACGTCTTGTTATCCTTGCCACACTAACAGGCCAATTCCTGTTTAAAATGACGAAAGACTGTTGTATGTAGTAATATACGACTTGGGTCATAAATGACTCCGCTAGGTTACTTGAAGTTGAAGATATTGATGAACTAAAACCAAGAACATCTATCAAATCCAAAATATGTGACAAAAATAAAGCCGAGTGTTTCTGTTGTGCTGTAAATCTAATTCCTGTTTAATCTGCTTCCTGCTTTCATATTTCTATGAGATTATTGCTCTGCATTGATGAAGGCTGATCAAATACATGCATTAACTTGTTGTGCATCAGGTAAACATTACCAGGGTGTAAATTTTGCTTCAATTAATGCTGATTTGCTGACATGCACCGCAGAAGTTGTGTTCATTTTGTGCAAATTACTAAATGTAAGAAGAGATTGTGCATGTAACCAAACTCACACTTATGCTGTCAAATGTTTGTTACACAACATAGTTTCACGTTTTGTGCTGAAACCTGGTGCAGTGAGAAACTGCAGCTCTCGCTATATATTTTTTAAATTATGCTGCAGCTGGATGAGAGGGGAAGTTACGATCTGGAAAGGCTTGCTGCGCCCATCTGTCCACATCCTGTGTGCGTGTATGCGTGTTTGTGATGCGTGTATTTGTGTGTGGAGGAGCATATACAGTCACCATGTGTGCTATTATTTCGTTGGAGCAGGAGAAAAATCACTCCTACCGGACATCACTGAATCACTGCGATCCTTTCTGAGTGAACATCACCCTGGACTTCTCCACCGGCGTCACCTTCAGCAGATGCAAGGACACGTGTTTCAGCCGCGTGATGAGGAAGTTTTTTTTTAATGTAACGGGTCCTAAAAATCATTCACCGGCAGGAGAGAAACTTGTGAGTAATTTGCTCTCTGTGGAAAAGTCATACATTAAGATCACTGCACGCTGTTTAATCTTTTAGTTGTGTAGCAGGACACACAAGAATGGAAATTTGGGAGAGATGTTTTTGCTGGAAATGAGCAGAAGAAAAAGTTCATTTACAATCTGTAATTTCACAATAGTGCGCTCCTGCTTTAAAGACAAATGTGAGCATTTCTTTGCAATGCAGGCTGGCGGTAGAGTGGCGATGTCCTTCGGGGGGGGGTGAACAAAACAGCAACGTCAACTCGTGTTCCAAACAAAACTGAGCAGCTGTTTCTCTCCAAGCTCAAAGGGATTATAAAACCATTATGTAAGATGCTATTAAAGCCGCATCCTTTCTGTGTTCAGTGGGTGCCGAGCACCAGCAGTTTATCCTACAGCGACCACGATGACAGAATCATGAAACTCATAGAAGCATGTCTTCCAGCCAGACTCTCACCTGCTCTTAGATTTTAACAGCAGGATCAGTCCAGCCACTGCAGCAGCAGAGATTAACAGCCTCTGCTACCTGCTGCTCTGGCTTCACTGTAGGACAAGGTGCATGCAAACCTGCAACAGAGCTGAAAGGAGTGAGAAGACAGCGAGGCTTTGTGCGCATGAGAGGGAGTTGACAAGTGCTGGGAGAGTTTTGTCTGTGTGTCAGGGTTTGCACAGCAAACCAGCTACAGAACAAACCACTGCCGTCAGCGGTGAGATGATCTGGCTCTGTGACTGCCAGCCAGACGGCCCTGACAGCTCCATTTAATCTAACAAATAACAGCCTGCTTACTGGAGCCCTTTTTTTCTGATAAGGTTTGTGAGTCTCTGCAAACATTCTGACACTGCGACAAAATGTATTGTTGATTTTACAGTTTAGACATTTGTGACATCTGCACTAAGATCTACACACCATGACATTTCGAATCCACTGAACAATACTCAAATGCACTGTGCTAATTCTGTTCCACAGAGAAAACGAGGAATGCTTCAACAGGCTTTAATGTTTTTTGCTATTAGTCAGCCGAACCAACTAAATCAAATATGCAATGCAACATTATGCCTCTTTGCTATACGTGGCAAATAGTAGACATATTTGGACCTAATCTGGACAACTTTCAGCACTTCTAGCTCAATTACAAATATTGTCAAATGTCCTATAGGCTGGACGTGACCCAGAAATCCTCAGTTGAGCTTGCACTCCCATGCACACCACATATGGTGTGGTTAAGTTGAGGCAGTCAGACTCACCCTGACTTAATGTGGTCAGTCACGGCCACATGTGGTTTGGCCATTCGTGGCTATCCGTGATATGTATGTGTTTGGTCGCTACAGCTATGACAATACAACAGTGCAGTACTCTGTGCTTTGCATTTAGAAACATATTTGAGCTCATGAGGGCTATAGATGACACAGCTCTTACAGTTCACCCCTGTGGGGGCATGCATGTGTGTATCAATCTGTTGATTATAGTTTATTATAACATTGAGGGCTGAGCCAGAGTCTTTCCATGAATACAGGTATGCTGTTAGGGAAAGATTGGTTTACCTGTTGAGAAAAATACTGAAGTCAGATTACCTCATTGTTTGTCCAAGAAGCTTGTGTATGAATTCTCTGCAGATGGCCTGTTCTTGTCAACAGCAACCCCGCAGCCTTTCTGGCCATTTCCACTGACCAGCGTGGGCCGGGTTCGGATGCTTGGATGCTTCGTTGCAGATATCCTGCTGTGTCTGGCACTGATGAGGTCATGCCTGTGTGGGCAGTTTGGACCATATGTTACATAAAAACTGTGTGAAAGTCCTAATCTCCAGCAAAGCATTATGCAATGACTTTGCCAAAGGGCCACCAGTCTGTCAGTCTCAGAAGTATCAGAACACATGGATGCCTTTTTCAGATGTTTTTGCACATTCTGATGCATATCTAGAGCAGTAATTGATGATTGATGCAAGTCAGTTCATTCTCCATCCACAATAATTCTCTGAGTTTTTCTCTGTTGTTTTAGGTCAACTCTCAGATGACAGATGAATTTGTAAAGATTTGTAAATTCATTTAAAAAGGAAAGAATATTTCTCATCCTTTGCATTTGAAGTTTTTTGAGTTTTTTTGCACATTCAGATAAAAAAAAAAATCCCAAGTACTACAGTTTGCAATTTTTGGTCGTGTATGTCTTTATATACAAGTACATTTGTTTATGCTTGCGTATGTCATACGGTGCAAAATAATCCATCTCGTGTTGGGAAATCTGCAGAGCCCACAGGTGTAAGTAATTAGTGCTGTAAAACATATTTATAGAAACTGAGCACAAGCATTGCAACAATTAGTGAATGTGGAGGAGTCTGCTTAGGCAAACATTTTATAGGAGCAACAGCCTTCCTGTGGAAGAGGAGGAGGGATAAGGATGCTTGGTGCAGACAACAAAATCGACTAAACCTGAGGAGAGTGCAGAGGGTGGGTACTGAACATGTGGCAGGGCATTAGGTGGGAGAGCAATGAGAATCTGTGGCCAAATAAAGTGAAGGGGTTTCTAGTTATTCAGCTCTGATAGCCTACTGTAATATACAGTAACGTGCAAAAGTCTTAAGCCTCATTTCATTAGATTTTGCCATGAAAATGGTAAATTGGTGAAAGGAGCTATTGAAACATGCAAACATACATGGAGATACAGCACATCAGGCAAAACCAGAGATTGCACAATTCTTGAAATTGAATATTTGTTATGACCACAAAAAGGCTGAACTCTCTGAGGCAGCTTTCTTCTAATTTCTTTGAGCAGTCTTCAGGAACCGTTTCTGGCTTCTTGGAGGACATTAAAAGGTTTCTTGGCTGCCTTTTGCTCAGTTCTCTTTCCAATATTGTTGCAGTATGCCTTGTCCACATAATATCTGTTGATTACAGTTCTTGTGTAATGTGGCATACCTCGGGCTTTTCTCCCGGTTTCCCTTAGTTAGAAATGGCTTCCTGACAGCCACCCTTCCACCGAGACCATTTCTGGTGAGGCTTTAGTGAACAGTAAATGGATCAGCTGAAGGGTCAGAAGCATCTCTCAGGTGTCTGCTCTTTCCTTATTTCTGAAGGACATGACTTTCATATATTGTTCATCAGCTGTTTTTAGGCCCGATACTTCTTCTTTTGTCTTCCACTTGTCTAGTTTCCTCAGATTTTTTTAAGGACACACTGCACACCATGCTCTCGCTGCAGCAATTTGGATCAGCTGAAGGCTTTTCAGGGAGTTTTAAGGACAACCTGACACTAATGAATAGCCCAACCTAGAAGTAATAAATACATGTTCAGCATCAGGATGTTTCTAACTTTGGGAATCGTCTTGATGATGGAAAAAATACTATTTTATGCCTCTAAAAGTGTGCTATCTTTGACCCTTTTCATAGATTTAATGAAAGAAATGTAAACAGATTGTGTTCTTGTGACAGGCTGCTAGTAACAAAGTGCCTAAAGACACAATTTAAAATAGGTTCTTTGCTAAGTTGTCTGTTACGTATAGACACAACACTGGTTCATCCCTTGAGTTAGGCGCCTTATTATGGTTCAGTGTTTTATAGGTTAGCGTCAATACACAATCAAGCAAACAAACCTCAGAAAATGATCAAGTACAAGTAGTGGAGGCGAAATGGAGGAAAAAGCAGACAATGTGCAAATAAAAACTTTAAAGGGTCTTTGGAAACTTCAGAATTATTGTTTAAGACCATGTTTAAAAAAAAAAAAATCTGGAAGCAAAATGTAAAGAAATTGTTTTGCACAATACTATAATATAGCTCATAGTAAGTCCGTGTTGTGTTTTTGTTGTGTACATTTGCAGCTGAGTTGTGTGAGCGGAGAAATGTGCCAAACCCAGAGAGAGAGAAAGCCTGTAAGCTCGTGTCGCTGTCTGTGGTGCTGATTTGGACACGCATCAGCTGGAGAGCTGCCATGTCCAGCCTGCGATCCAAAAAGATCTTTCAGGATATGAAAGCAAAATATCAGCTGGGGCACCACTACAGCCCAGCACCGACAGCTGGACACGCATGTGTGAAGTTGTGGCCTGCTGGGTCGGATTCTGTGGAAGAGTGTTTGGATGTTCCTCCATTCATCCGGAGATGAATAGTGTCTGCGTGGGAGGAGGGGCGAAAGGGAATCCCAAGAAGGGGGCTACAAATATCGCGTTGCTGCGGTGCCATAAGTAACCGCTTCATAAGAGCAGAGAGGGTGGAAACCCAGCGACTGGACGAATGAAACGAGCAAGAGTTTAAATTACTGTGCTTTTGGAGGGGGGCGAGGGGGACGTGCGCGCTCTCGCAGACACAAGGTGATGTTTACCGAACCGGACAGGCTCCTCCACTGCGAATAAGCGGCAATGTCATCCTGACCGTGGAGCTCAGGGATGAAGCGCGTCTCGGAGCAGCGCTGCTACACCGCCGTGCAGTTACGTGTAAAATAAGCGCCTGCTTGTTTTAGCCCTGCGCCGAGCTTTGAACTGTCCTTTGTGACCACGTGTGGAAAGAAGCTCACGTTTTCTTCGAGAGGTTCTCGTGAAGCAACAGAAGAACTTGGGTTCAGGTGTTTTGATAGGCTGATCGCGCATGGACGTTGTGTTTGCTGGGGCCTTCGGTCGCTCAACGGGGCAGCATCAAAGCGCACAGACCGTTGGCAAAATGTCAAGGATGCTCCTAGAAGGAGCCGCAGAGAGAGAGCAGCATGACAGGGATCACAAGTGGAGCTGAGACTGTAACCGTCGCTGATTTTCAGAGGCATTTTTAAACAAAAAGAAAGGGTTTTCGCGAGCTTCTGCGACGTGACATCGGACTCTCAGTGCGCCAGGACTCTTGTGTTCCTGCTGCTGCTGCGCAGGTCGGGCGGAAGCTTCAGCCTCACTAGGTCAAAACACAGATTAGTGAAAGGTAACAGGATTGTTTTTGTGAAGGGGAATCCCAACCGAGAGCCACACGGCTCGTCATTGCGCCATGGATGACTCGGGGATTATACGGCGGCGGAGGCTGCAGGTGAGCTGCTTTGATTCGGGAGTCTTAATTTGTGCTAAATTCACCATTGCACTAAAAAGCATTCTTTTCAAGTTGTAGGCACACAGCTGGAAAATGACATGATCACGAAGATTATTCAGAGAGTCAAGTTTATTTTTACTTTATGGTATGCTCTCTTTTTCTCTCTTATTCTGTCATTTAAACCCATTATATAGCTTTTTAAAAACGCAGCCCTCGTCATGAATTTAAGTAAAGTTTTTAGCTCTTAGAGTGGGGCCTATTGCACTTTTACTTATTATTGGTGGTACTTCTGTTAAGCATGGATGTGTGAGCCGAAAGCTCAAGCCTCAGAGTGCTCTAAACGTTCACTTCCAGAGCATTTTTTCTACTCGTGGCTCTGTATGGTCAAAGAGTAGGGATGTCCCTAAGCCTGCCTGCTGTTCAAACCTCCTTGTGCAGCTTGTTTCAGACAGTGGATGAACTGAGTTGCACTGAGAATCATGCACAGCTACTCTAGTCAAGCCCAATAATAATAATAATAATAAGAATAATAATAATAATAATAATAATAATAATAATAGCACTAGCAGGCATTTTTTGTTTCTCCCTTAAAGGAGTCATCACACATCATTTTTGGTTTGGCACAGATTTTACACTGGATGCCCTTCCTGATGCAGCCCTCCCGTTTGTCTGGGCTTGGGACTGGCACTAAACCCTCGAGGCTGGATTTGTGTCTCCTCCTGGTTTCAAACTGGCCATGAGCATCAAAGAATGTAACGACAACAACAACAAAAATCTGGTTCCTGGGAAGAAACTGTTTTTTCCTGATTGTATATGAGCCAGAGGTCAAGAGAATATTTCGAAACTGTGCTTTTTAAAGCAATCAAGAACAAAAGGAACAAAAACTGTTGCATAGTATAATAGGTCCCTTTAGTTTGCTGTCAATGAACTGATTTAATTATCATTGTTTTAGTTCTAATTACTGGAGTTTCTTTAGATCAGCCTTCAGAGTCTAATCATGATGCTTTACCAGGAAAGCTCACTCTGTCCTAAGAGACTCACAGCATGTTTCTGGTGGTGAGTGTAGTGGCCCCACTGCACTTAAAGATTTATATGTATTTAATAATGCGTGTCATATTTCTGTCATACTTTAATAGTAGCTTTTCTGTCATATTCAGTTAATATCCCCCATGAAGCTCATATTAGGATCGTGTTCATGTACTTTTTGAAGTCTCTTTAATGAGATGTTGGTAATGAATGGCCACTCATGCATACTGCTCTGCCGTGCTCAAATGACTGTGTTCATCCATTATGAAGCAGCCTGCTTAACCACAGGTCACCCCCCCACCCCCATCTTTGTGTGATTCAGTCAAGTGAGCTGTGCAGAGATGAGCCTGCAGGCCGGGCGGAGTGCAGCCAGCCTCCCGTGGGGCTTTTGTGCACGCTAGTGCAATTATGCAGCATGTGCATTTAATTTCTATCATTCATTCAGTTTATATTCTGCCAGTTTCATTTACTAAAATGAAGATTTGTCAGTGAGCGCGCTGAGCTGTTTGAAGCCAAATTGTCCCTCAACTCTGAGAGAAGAAAAGGAGTGGGTATAAAGGAATCAGGGGAGGCTTAGTAGTGAGGTGTCCTGATGGTTTCATGTCTCATCATCCCCACTGCTCAGCTCACTGCTCTGCTGCTGTGATGTATGACAGGAGCTGTAAGGGAATTAATCATCATAGAGTCACGCTAACAAAAGCACTGACATTTTATAGATATAGGCAGGCCAGCTGAATGATTTAGTTTTTGTATATGTAAGTGTGGGAGGGAGGGAGAGTGTGTAGACTTGTAGTTTAAGGTGTGCATTTAGCCTGTCTGCACAGGTTTTATGCTCTCATGTGTTATCTTTATGGCTGTGTATGTCTCTAAAATTGTTTGTTGACGTGTGATTGGCTCTGCATGTCCTAATCAACTGCTTTGTCAGTCCCCGGGGTCTCATCATCCCAGCTCCCTTCTTCACCTACACGCACGCACGCATGCGCGCTTGCACACACACACACACAATTATTCTCTCAGCACCATACGGTGACACACCCCACTCCCCTGCAGTTGCAGTCAGAGGTCACACCCATGATGCATCGCTTCGACATGACGAGCATGAAGAGAACGTGATCTTTGTTCCTCGTTATGCTGGCACTACAACCTCCATTTGGTTTGTTGGAAAACATGTACTACTGATAATTGCATGTACAGAAGATATGTCAAAATAACTTTTATCAGTGATGTGTGAAATAGCTACAAAAGCAACTAAAATTAGTATTTTCTGCATTTATTGTAAGTAAAATCATCTCACACCTATACTGCAAATATAAAAATTCTTTGAAGACTTAGACTACTGTTGTACCCATCTTTGAATACAGTGAACTCACTATTATGTTCAAGAAAACAGTCTGAGATGATGAGAGTTTTATGACATGGGGGTTGTCCTGCTGGAAGCAGCCGATGGTACACTGTGGTCACAAAAGGATGGGCATGGTCAGCAACAATACTCAGGTAGGCTGTGGTGTTTAAACATTACTCAGTTGGTGCTAAGGGCCCCAAAGTGTGTTAATAAAATATCCCCGCACCATTACACCACAACCAGCTGTTAAGACTTGGGTGCATGTGGTGTGAGGACCCAAGTGGAGGATGGAAAGGCAGGAAGAGTTCAAATGAAAATGAGGTGTTTATCTCACAGATATCCAAAGCAAAACAACAAAGTCCAAAAGGGCAACTGGAAACTGTAACATACAGAAACCGGGAAACAAGCTCAGGCTAGAATAATGAACTGCAAGGCACCAGGATTAGCAAGACAGACAAAGGGCAAAGGGAGAGTGAGACAATATGTACACACAGGAGTGGGATTAGGGAGAGTGGAGACAGCTGGGGACACAACACACAGTCTCTGGAGCTTGAAAAAAAAAACACAGACATATTTACACAACACACAGTTGAAGTAGCTAATTAGAGATGAGACCAAAAAAAGCAAAACTCAAAGCAACGCACAAGGAACAAATCACAAAATAAAACAGGAAGTGACTAAACACGACACACAGAATGCAGACTTGACACAGAGAACACGGTGAAGCAAGGAATTAAATACAGATTAAAAACTATAATCAAGAACTAAATTAATAAGGCCTGAGAACATAAATGCTAAATGCAAACAACGATAAAAAGCAACGGACTAAACACTGTAAACTAGAGACCAATGAAAAACAACTATTCAGAAACTGGAAATAATAATTCAAATACCAAAACACAAGCTCAAGAACAAAAGACTGGGTCAAAAACCCAAGACCAGCAGCCTGAACCGTTGATCCAAGACAGAATGGATCAGTGATTTCACGTTCTACTCGCTGAACGTTGAAGCAGAAATCAAGACTCATCAGACCAGACAACACTTTTTCAGTCATTTGTTGTCCAATTTTTGGTGAGCGTAAATTGTAGCCGTTGTTTCCTGTCCTTAGCTGACAGGAGTGGCATCCAGTGTGGTATTCTGCTGCTGTAGCTCATCTGCTTCAATGTTTGATCTGTTGTGATCAGAGATGCTCTCCTGCATAATTTCATTGTAAAGAATTGCTATTTGAGTTATTGTTGTCTTCCTATCAGCTTAAAGCAGTCTGGCCATTCTCCTCTGACCTCTGACATCTACAAAGCATTTTCTCCCAGACAATCTGGATCTTTTCTCTTCTTCAGATCATTCTCTGTAAACTGTAGTGCTGGTTGTGTGGGGAAATCCCAGTAGATCAGCAACTCATGAAATACTCAGACCAGTCTGCTTAGTGGTTAATGCATTCAGTTGGCAAGCGAATGGTTGCTGGTTCAAATCCAGTGGGAGGCACAAATGCCCTTTGGGATTGCATTGGGAAGAGCATCTGGTGTAATGGACCTATCAGCTGCTGTGACCCCATGTTTGTGATAAAGGAGCAGCTTGTATCTCTCCATCTATACATATATATCAGAAAATTATACCCTGTCTGGCTACACTGTTGTTTTCATGGAATGGGCTTCATAAACTGTCATGTAACCCTAATGTAAGAGTTGCTATGAATAAGAAATCAGAAACTTAAACATTTTTGATAATTACGCTTTTGACAAAGAGTCCAAAATTCCTTTGTTTTTAATAAATCAAATAAATGCTTGCAGAAAAATGAAGAGCACCCAATCATCTTTTTTTATGCTTGATGTGCCTCATCCTCAGCCTCATATCTGAGAGTCAGTCACCGCTGTAGACAATGGCTGGTCTGGGCACTGTCGCCAAGCAGCATGACATCCCTTGATTGATCCCCGTTGTTCTTCCCTAGGCCAGATCACCACTATTTTTCTTTGCAGTGTCTACAAAATGATTGAACTGGCTGGCGCATCCCCACCGAGTAGCAATTTGCTTTATAGGCATGCAGCTCAGCTAAGGCCATTTCATTATTACAGAGGCCTTTTTTTTTATTTTTGTAGTGAAGCCAATATGACTTGAAGGACACTACAGCAAAGGACCATTTACGGGTGTGTTTATATGAGCAGATAGTGTGTACCAGGAGACAAAATTCACTGGCCTTTCAAGTCTTTGCTGTTTGCTGCCTGCATCAGGGTGTTTGCACATTAATGAAACAGCAGTATCCTACACAGTTATAAAAATAACTTAAATTTGAAGATTATTGCATATTTTGGCTCAGCCCTATGAAAAATATGGTGTGATTAAAAAGCAAGCCTGGAGTGTGAATGCTAACACACACATAAATGGAACACACATTGTATTTGATGTCAAGGCACACATGCTCTGACAGAAATAGGTTATCTGCAGGTTAGATATTGCGTTAATCAAATGGCAATGTGCTTGTGCATAAAACACAGACATTACATGAGACTGGCAAAATTGCCCTACAGTGAGAGCATCTAAGTATTCATAGATGCACAGCCTTGAAACACATACTCCATACTGTCACTCTGTCAATGTGTGACATCCTGGGACTAAAGGGGATCAGACAGTCACTTATAAGCTCAAAGCTCCGTTTCCTTCCCCAGAGGATGCATCTAAACCTGGATCAAAACAGAGCAGTCACTCCTGTCTGAGAAGCCAGCAAATATAGCACAGAATTGTGTGACTTTCCAATCTGTGATCGGTGAGCATGACATGTTTGTGACAGAGCCTCCCGTCTGTTGTCAGTCACTGCTCACCACCGCCAGACTTCATTAACAGGACTCAGAGAGCGTTTAGTCTGAACATCAGCCTTGGCGATTGGTTTTTAAATCAGCCTCTGATGTGGGAAATGCAACCATGCAATGAGCAGTAAGCCTTGCATCAAACTAATTATACCACAGGAGAATTAAGGCACCGGCTTCAGATCGGAGTGAGGATCGTGTTTCCTTAACAACATATGATCTCCTGGAAATGCTGCCACTGGGAATCACAGGTCCATTTAGAAGCGTACTGGTGTGCTTGTGTTCTGGCACACGGATCACTGATGAAGAATCAGGAAGTCAGTTATCACTTTGTGACCTTTTTACAGGTTAAAATGGAAATCAGGATTAAGCCGTATTCTCAGGTAGATACTACGTGACAGCAATACCTAAGAATTAGAGAACGCAAGTGAAGGTGACAGAGGACTCTTTTATTGGAATTTCTGAGGTTAATAAAGGCCATTTCATTAGAAGAGTCAGTAATTATAATCTACAGACCTGTGCATTCACTGCAATGAAGGCAAGATATTCATGGTTCCCATTTATTCTCTCAGACATCAATAGATGGCTGAACTTTGCTTAGAGTGCCAGCTTTTTTTTAATAGTGATCTGACCACACAGAATACATACAATGGAGTAGAGATCCTTTCTGACCATTATATTCAATACCAGTGTTGGGACCAACCAGTGTTAGTGTTATTAATCGGAAGGTTGGTGGCCCAATCCCTGACTCCTCCAACCTGCAGATGATCCCTGAGAAAGTTGCTGAACCTCGAGTTGCTCCTGATGCATCCATCTGAGTATGAGTGTATTAATATTAGTTTAAAAGTGCTTTGGCACGGGAAAAAAAGCACTTGTATTTATGGGTGAGCGAGGCTTGTAGCTAGAAAGCACTTTGAGTGCTCAAATTGAGTAGAAAAGCACTATTTGCTCTAAGTACCAATTTATTTAATTCTTTTATAATTCGGGAATTTTGAACTTTTTCTCGGGTAAATCATCTTTCAAATCTGCCTTCCATGCATGCAGTATGAGTATAAGACAAATCTTTGCACTTACTAACAAATAGAGCGAAGGTGTTATGTTGATGGATCCGAGAGTAAAATCCTGACTCCAGCCTTGCTGCTACGTCCTCAGAGGTACGAAGGCTTTATGTGGCTGTTTCCTCTGGATTAAATAGCTGCTCATTAGCAACGTGTAGTTAGGGCTTCTCTGTAAAGGTAACCCCCCTCATCACAGACATTCTTCATGCCTTTTGCTCTTGTAAGTCATCTTTTCCTTCCAGCTGACAACTCAGGGTCAATTAGCCAGATCAATGAAGGACACAGTGAAAAGGGATCAATGAAATGAATATTTAGTCATTCTAAAGACGGATTTGTTAACGTGTAAACCCTCGGGACATACTGACAAACAGCCATGCAGCCTGTGACTTGCTTCTGACCCTGAGGTGAGGAGAGGACCAGTTCATTATTCTTGGCTTTGTTCAGTAACTACTTGGTTCCACTTAGTTTGATAATTGTCATCTGTGTCATAAGCTTAGCCTTGTGAATAGCGACTGAGGCTGCCGTTGGAGTTTTGTCCTCATATTACAGAGCTCTCAGACAGCCGCAGTGTACAAATACGTTGTACATCAGTGGCAGCAGGTCTGCACATCCCCACTCACATGTCCAACCTTTATTTGAAGGTTAACCTAATAATTGCATTGACTGTGGTTAGCTGCTTGATGCTAACAGCACCTTAACAGCTTTACCTTGCATGTGACAGGAGAACGTGTGAAGCTGTTAATGCATTAATTGCATCCATTACCTAATACTGAGTATTATCTCATATCTGACTTGCTAGCGACGTACATTGCATGACACACACAAAGACACACACAAAGACACATGGAGCCGAAGGCCAGAAGAAGCCAAGATAAGGCTGCAGGCATGAAAGCACGTTTCACCATGCCAGCACCAACCTCTCACCCTCCTCTCCACCCTCGTTCACACCTACTCTGTCCCTCTATCTCTGTGTGCAGGGTTTGTAAAGAGCCAGGCTGTGCTGCCTTTACTCATGCCCCCCAGCAGTGTTAGAAATTAAACACCAAGTGATTTGAAAAAAGGCAAAAATACATATACAAAATGTAATAAATCAGTATAAGAGGATGGACTAACATTTAGAAACTAGCGTTAAACCCCGCCCTTGCACAATGAAAAGCCAAAGCAGGCCTGTTAGCCTGGTGTTGTGTTCTTTGTGGTGTTTTTTTTTTCCTTGTTAAAGGAAAATGCACTCAATGGGGAGCTCTCCATATTTTCAGAATATCTCATGCGAAAGAGTATATTTGTATTTTCTGTACCTGATCTCTCTCTTTTTTTGTCTTTTTCTTTGTGTTTCTACCAGAAGGACTTGCCACTGCCTCGCAAAAACAGTAGGTGAGTGTTGTTTACCCCTCCCCTTTTCTTTGTCTATCCCTCTCTCTACACCACCCATCTACTCTCTGGTGAAAGCCTGATTTTCTCCATGGAGAAAAACAATCACGCAATGCTGTTGTTGTTCATCGTTTGTCTCTCCTCTTGAGTGCACATGAGACAGGCAAGCTTTCTTGGATCACAAGCATGCTTTGAACATTTTGTCTGAAAGCTACGAGGATGCTTCAGTAGTGCTCATGGTGTGGAGTGTGTGTTGCTTGAGTGAAGGAGAAGGAGGAGAAGCCCTCCTGAAGTGATGCTGGAGTGTAAGACTTATTAGGCCAGTTGGGGGCTCGTGGTGCTGTCCATGGTGCTGAAAGCCAGTCTACCTTCTTCAGCCACTCATTTTGTCATTTTAAATCTTCCATTTATTGTTTAATAATTTCTACTCCACACACATTTTCACCCCTTAGCCCTTGGGCTCTCCTGAGCTACTTATGTTTCATTCCTTATACCCTTCTTTCTCTCTCTCTCTCTCTCACAACCAATGTTTTTTCTTCCTGTTGTTACATTTTTGTTATGTGACCCACAACATACAGTAGACACATTTATGAACTAGTTGGTTAAAATAGTATAGTGTTTAATGGGCCACAGTTAAAGAGCCACATATTTCCCTCACGAGTGGCTTACAAAATCACTTGACAAACAAAAGGTTGCTGGTTCAATTCTAGCCACAGACACAAATCCCCTTTGGGTTTGCATCAGGAAGAGCATCTGGCATAAAACTCTGCTAAATCAAACATGCAGAGCTACCCAGCGTGGCAACACTTTGTGACAAGGGTGCAGTCAAAAGTAGCTATGTGGTAGTACCAAAATTTTATTTTGTTCATACAAGTTTAAGTTTTGAGTTTTAAGTGTAATGATGATTATGTTTGGAAAGGTCCAGCTATTTCTTGTGTATTTTTTAATTTATATGCAATGTACAGTTTCTATTTGTACAGTCAGTATTTATTATCTATTTATTTCAATTCCCTATTTTTTACCGCAAAGAAACAGACTGTAGTGGAGGATGCACAATTTCGTCGTACCGTGTACAATGGCAATAAAAGGCTATTCTATTCTATTCTATTCTATTCTATTCTATTCTATTCTATTCTATTCTATTCTATTCCATTCTATTCTATTCTATTCTATTCTATTCTATTCTATTCTATTCTATTCTATTCTAACTGTTTGTCCTAAGCTATGCAAACCATCTTTGTTAGTTTAAGTTTCACTAAGAAAATGGATCCTATCTTGTCATCCATTGTATAAAAGTCTTGAACCACCTCTCATGTCTTTACATTTTGCTTACAATGAGCCAAACTTTCTTAAAATGTTTAAAAGCATTCTTGAGCAGCAGTTCTCCAGACTTTCTGAAGGTCTTTCAACGCTGTTCTTTGGCCACTGGTTGCTTTTTCTCTCATTTTTAGTCCAGTCCTTCTCCAGTACTTGACCAAAAAGCACCATCATATTTTCATCCATCATCTGATAAATGCTTGATGCAACATGACAATCATCCCTAACAAACTGCCAATAAAGAAAAAGCATGCCTGGATAGAAAACAAACATACAAAAAACACAAAATGGGCCACACTCCATCTTTTAGTGTTGTTAGGGCTTTTTGGGGTATTTTTTTTTATTCAAGTATCCGATAGATAACAGGGCTTGCTCCCCCAGACAGCAAATCAAATTAGGCCAATGGCAAATGTTTATGTGGGCAGGCCTTTGTCCAGAAGTCACACAAAGAAGTGCTTGACACACAGTATGGCAGGTGCTGGGTGGGACAGATTTGGCCAAAATCACATGATACACCTGACATCTGGCCCTTATATTATAAAGTGGCAGCTTAGTTGTGGCAGCCAGACTCAAGCTCCGTCAACGCCATTAGTCAGGGCCATATGTGGCACATAGAAAACTGTAGATGTGGGTTACATTTGAGCCAAACAGCCATTGCTGAGGGGTTAATCCTGCTAAGAGCCAAGTAATCTGTGCTTTGGTTTTGGTGAATGAAGTTCTTGTGTAGCAGGTGTCTGTGGCTGTGTGATGCACCTGTGCATTTTATGTATGTCTTTTGCTAACCAAATCTGCACTAGATGACTTAGCACACTACCTAAAAACTAAATCCAAACAAAAAAGCATAAAAGTTGATAAAATTGTATGCATTGTGCATTAACACTAAAGTCATCTAAATGTGAATACATATGCAATTATTTGGTAAACAATAAAGTGTTCAATAAACCAGAATATGTTTAATAGTTTAGATTCTTCAAAGTAGGCACCTCTTGCTTAGATGACAGCTTTGGCATTTTCTCTCTCAGCTTTATGAGGTAATCACCTGGAATGGCTTTCAGGTAACAGCTGTGCCTCGTCAAGAGTTAATGTCTTGAATTTCTTGCCCTCTTAACGTGTTTGAGACCATCAGTTGTGTAATGAAGAGGTAGAGTTGGTACATAGTGAATAGCTCTATTTGAGTAACGTTCTAATCCATATTATGGAAAGAGCTACTCAACTAAGTAAAGAAAACCAACAGTCCATCATTATTTTAAGAAAGGAAGGTCAGTCAAGAACTTTGAAAGTATCCTCAAGTGCAGTCGCGAAGACCACCAAACGTTATGATCAAACTGGCTCTCATCAGGACCGCCCCAGGAAAGGAAGCCCAAGCACAGGATAAGTTCAACAGTTACCAGCCTCAGAAACCACAAGTTAACAGCACCCCAGATAAAAGCCCAACTAAATACTTCACAGAGTTCAAGCAGCACACACACATCTCCACATCAACTGTTCAGAGGAGACTGCGTGAATCTGGACTTTATGGTCAAGTTGTTGCAAAGAAGCCACTTCTGAGGAAGAACAACAAGAAGAGAATGGCTGAGGCCAAGGAACACAAGGAGTGGATTTTAGACCTGTGGACATCTGTCCACTGATGGGTCTGATGGGTCCAAATTTGAGATTTTGGTTCCAAACGTTATGTCCTTGTAAGACGCAGAAAAGGTGAGCGGATGGTTCGTACATGTGTGGTTCCCACTGTGAAGTGGCCATACTGTTGGAAACCATTTCAGCTGATTACCTCATGAAGCTGATTGAGAGAACGCCAAGAGTCGCAAAGCTGTTATCACAGCTCCTCTAAGATCTAAAACATAATTTGGTTTGTTTAACACTTTTAAACTTACTGCATGAGTCCTTATGTGCTCTTCCATAGTCAGGATGACTTCAGATTTAAGTTACAATGTAGGAAAAAAAGAAAAACGTTGAATGAGAAGATGTGTCCAAACCTTTGACTGGCACTGTATGTTGTCACAGTACTGTCCCAAACAGCCTCCTGTCCCCATTCCCTTCTACACTCAAGTCATCCCAGGTCATCATTGGTAATCACACATGAAATTATGCCACAGGTCAACTCGGTTTGTGTCCAGACCATGTTCTGCAATCCATCTCACTTTTGCCTTTTCCTTTCCACCTCCACCCTCTTACCATCCCCTCCTTCTGTCTGCAGACAGTTTCCATCTGAATTCAGTCTGTCACTGTCGCCACTGCATCACATTCCATTTCCCTCTGCAGGACACTACCAACCCACTATCTATTATAGATGAGCTCACCGGAGTTGGCTTCAAATTCAATCTGCCTACTGCAGCCATTCATGGGTAAACACAACCGTTGATTGTGTGTGTGTGTGTGTGTGTCTGGCATATGTCATCAATATTAGCTCAGCTTTTTTGGTTCCATTCAAACTCTTTTTATTTAGTTATGTAACAGTCCACATGGCCTTGTCCCTTAGTAATTTCTTTAGTGTCTGTCGAGATAAATTAACCTCCCTGTACTTTCTCCTTCCTTCATTCATGGAATAAACAGCCTGCAGTAAAAGCTTTTAACTTTGCATCAGCTTTCAGAGCAAAACACAAAACAGAAGCACAAGAAACTCATAAAAACTACATTGTGTACCATGGCACCTTAGCCTTGAGAAAATGACCCATAATCCCCTGCCACCTTTTGTTGTTCCTTTCTAAAAGAGAGACCCACCCTTCCTCCCTGCATCCCTCCCTCTGCGCTGTGCTCTCTCTCTCTCCCTCTCCTTTGGTTCTCTGGCACACTTGTCCAGACACCAGCGCACATCTAAAGGTTGGGGGAGCCACAGCATGCGTTGCATTGCGTTAGCATTTTGCCAGAGACCTGCTGCTTTCTGACTTCTCACCGCCCAGCTTTGCCTGCCGCAGAACTACACCTAAATACCCAACAAGCAACATGTTCCGACGCACTAAAAGGTACACCAAGAGGCTCGAGACAGAGTAGCGATGATTCAGTTGCTGTGATGAAGGGTGTGGTAGGACTGGCTATCTGTTTAATCTCGCTGATGCTCTGTCCTTTTTCTTCTTTCCTACAGTTACTGCAGTATACAGATTAAGAAACTCATTTTCTCTGATTTACAAACTGTTTTTACTGTCCTTGCATGTAGCCTGCATGTGGTTCAGTTTATAAAGTCTTGCCAATAGAAGCAATAGAACTATTAAAAGTTGCGTAAGATGCTGTCATAGTGAAGAACTGGGACAAAGCAATCTAATCAATTTCATGTCAAACCACCTAAAACAATCTACTGTGTATGCTTCAGTGTAGTTTTTACACATTTGTGCACTTTTCATCTGCAGTGGATTACCATGAAATTCTGCCCATTCATTGTTGTCTCCTACTGACTTTCCTCATCTCCTGAGCTTTTGCCTGCAGCACAAACAAGTCAGCGTTGCCATACTAGCAATAACTTCCTGTTTAGCCTCAAGCGACACTGACTAAAATCATATCATCAAAGTCAATCAGTCAGGTTTTGCTCTAGATTGGATCAGCCAGACAAATGGTCTTATCTGATTGGATGTTTTGCTTTCAGGCAATTGATGATGCTCTGGCCATTTGAAGAAGTAGATTTAGGTGTGGATGTGAGCGTGAGTGGCGCATGTCTGTTTACCCCTCCCATAGATTGATGACCTGTCTAGGGTGTCCCCCACCTTACCTCCAAGGGGGCTGGGACAGCCATCAGCCCCACTATGACCTTGAATTGATTAAGTGTAAGAACATGGATGGATGGATTTGGTTGAATGCTTTTCCACAGTTTTTCCTTCAAATTGCTTTTCTGCAATTAACAGGTAGTTTAAAAGATGTTTTGGGGTTTTTTTTTAGCCTTTTTTCAATCATGAACGGTGGGGGGTGGGGGGGTTGGCATTAGTCTCCGAGCTCAGCGTGACTCCAGCACAACTCAGCTCCAGTTCAACTCCAAATATCCAAATGATAAAGATCATTCAAAAAGCTCAGCGGCTTAGTGGTGAAAGTCGGCGCCCACGTTCACATGCCGTGCTGTGGTGCGGGCGGCGTGTGTTCGAGTGCCGGCCTGTTGCCAGCATGTGTTTCCCCTTCACTGCAAATAAAAGCCACTGTGGCCAAAAATGCAAAAAAAAAAAAAAAAATTATTCAAAAATCTGCAAATTTAAATTTAATAAAAAAGGAAATGTTGGTATTTTATCTT
>VUQK01028352.1:1839-12337 GCA_015106715.1 Bujurquina vittata | reverse complement strand
AAAAAAAAAAAAGATTATTCAAAAGCTGCAAATTTAAATTGACTGAACAAGGACATGTTGGTATTTTATCTATTATGATAATAAATATATATTCAGAGTCTTACAGTTTTGGTCAGCGCAAAGTTTAAATTGAATTCATAAGTCATAGTGAGTGAAATAAACTTAATTGTCTTCATTTCATCCTAAAAATTGTGAAGGTTAATGAAATGCTTACAGTGAAATATTACATTATTAAAGTAAGAGTTATACTGTTTTGGGTAGGGACTGTGTTCCTGAGACTCTTTATGCCTCAGACTGATCTGGTGCTTATTAGATGCTTTAATATCAAGTAGGGGTTGTTCTGAAAATGACTCATCGCAGTGACATTTCTGGAAGCACGGCAGGTAAACTGATTCACATTTGAAGTCATCGGTCAATAATTATATGAGCCAAAGATGAGTCAGACAGAAGCCGCATTTAAAACGGATTCTTCTAGATTCTGATTCACTGATCTTGAGGTATTTTTCTGGAGTTGGATGAGTGGGTTGGCTATTGGGGGAAGGTGTTCTGAGGAAGATATTGACTTCCTGTCAGCTGTTTTCCCTTTCATTTCAGTCGCAACTGCATTGTGAAACACAGCAGCTGAAAAGTGAAACTATAAAAAAGTTCCATTAATAGAATCGGCCACATCCCTGCTAGTGCTTAACACATGCTTTTAATCACCCCATCCTCAACAACCCGGGAATGTGAGCTGAAATTTCAGCATCATAGGTTTTCGGTTCAGCAGTGGAGGTCGTGCTGAGTCTCTCAGTGACTTTATTCTCCACGGTTGATCAGGGATTAAAATGGCTTCTGTTACAGAGCAGACCCTTGCCATGGCCCACCTGAGCCCAGACGCATAGGCAGACAGATGGGACTACGCTATAGTCTCACCATTTTTAAAGTCCTACGAGACTGCCATGAGGCTTTATTGCATGAAGAAGGATCGCTTCACAATACTTTTAAACATTTCCCTCCAGCTGCTTGAAAAACATATTTCTGGGGGTCTAAGCCAACAAGATAAGGAACCAAATGAGAGTCAGGAAAGAGAGAAGAAAGGCGGAGAGGTGGAAAACGAAAGTGGCTGTGCACGAGGTGAAAGGAGAAGAGACTGAGCTAGCATGCCGGGCCCTGAGGCGATATCTGTGTCTGCTCGTCCATTAGGGACCAGCTCACTAAGGTTACGTGAGCATGCTCGAGATTCATGCTAGCTTTGACTGTCCTCTCTCGCTCTCAATCATTCTTCCTTTCTTTTGTTTCTCTTCCATTTTATTTCTTTTCTTTTTCTTTCCATCCCCCTGTCACGTAATTATTCTGTTTTGTTTTTTTTTTTACTTTTGGGAATGTTAAGTAAAGAAAATATTGTAAAACAGTTTGTTAATTTTTTTTAATTAGTACATCAGAATTTGAGTTTTTCTTTATTCACGTGTGTTCATGTAATTGAATGGCTGTCTGCGTTTTAGACCATGGGAGTGAGGATATTTTGTAAAAGTGAGAACATTTTTGGCCGGCGCTTCCTTTAAGTAAAAAAAAAAACAAATATAAATGTACAGTGTGTGTGTATGTGTGTGTTCAGTCTCCTCTTTAGCAGCTAAAACGCTCTATAGGGTTTAAGTCTGGAGATTGACTAGGCCAGCCTAAAACCTTCCACTTTCATGAAGTCTCCTGCAAACAGTAGACTGGGATACCATCACTTCTGCCCTCTGGAGGTTGTTGCTGATGTCACTAACAGTTGTTTTAGGGGCTTTCTTTACAGCACTTGAAATGTTTCTGTCACCAGCTGCTGCTGTTTTCCTCAGGCTACCTCTTCCACATGTGTTACTACACAAGTGACGACTTTCTTCTTCAGGACCTTCTAAAAGGTTGTGCTATAGCTATGGCTCTGATTGATTTTCTG
The DNA here is from genome assembly GCA_015106715.1 of Bujurquina vittata. Lineage (NCBI taxonomy): Eukaryota > Metazoa > Chordata > Actinopteri > Cichliformes > Cichlidae > Bujurquina > Bujurquina vittata. The sequence goes on along the minus strand of VUQK01028352.1, from coordinate 10,422 downwards.
GCCTCAGCTTCACGACTGCTTGTCTTTCACCCGCAGATGGCTCCTCTATGGGCAAAACCAAGTCTGAAACTGAGCACAGACATTCAGCGCCATTTATTGTGTGAACACTCAGTATAACAGGACACACCTGGGCAACAAACCTACCTGTCAGTGACAATGTTCCAATACTTTTGCTAAAAAGTAAAGTGGGTGGCTTTAGAAAAAAGGTCCTATCTTCTGAACTGTGTATCAGATCCAGATGTAAATCAAAAATTAAGATGTTGATCTTTTTTGGCTCATATTCATCTTCAAACCCAAATGTTTTCAGCCTACAGCAAAAATAAAAGGACTGGCCTCACTGCTCCAGTACTTTTGGAGGGGAGTGTAGCAGTCCTCTCCACATGCTGCAGTCAGTGTGCATGTGGCTGTAATGAGAACAAACTCTCAGCAGAAAATTATATGTAACTTTTTATACAATGTCTTTTCATGCACCCAGAAATGAAGCATCTATAGTTTGAAGTAATTTCACATAAAAAGTCTTTTATTACTGTCCCGCAGGGCCTGATGTTAAATGGCTCCAATGCTAAAGACCAAAGCGAAGTGAGTGGAAATTAAAGGCAATAATTGGTGAGAAGAAGCATTGTGTATGCTTTCCTCAGGTGCTGTGGCTCAGGTGCTCCGTGCCGTAGGACCGGCAGCGCAAACAGAAAGACATAATCACACCCAGTGCATGTGCCTCCATGCTACACACCTCTGACACACATGCACGCATCCTGTCTACACACCACCATGCTGCAAGCCATATCCACACCTTCTCCTCATAAATACTTCTCCTCTGTAACTCAATAAACAATTGTGCTTCACTTAACCAATTATGTGCAAACCAAAGGAGGACAATGGGAGGCTGAGACACCTGGGTCAGACTGTAGAGTCTGTCCTACTAAGTGCTGCAGTTTTCCCCCCAGAGGAACCCAAAGTTCAATACCTACAAGCTTAGAAGTATATCTCCTATTAAGCCCTGCTTTCAGTGAACGGTGCTCTTTCCTTTAGTGTTTGAGTAATGGGACTCCTGCACTCTTTGCGCACTCCTCCACTGTCTCCCTCTCAGGGCTTCCATTACAGATGAAAACCACTTTTGAGGACATGGGCTTCTGGAAATTTTGCTTGATAGATGCTGCTGCTATCTGCTGCTCTGTACTGCAGAGTGACATGAAAAGATTTGAACCTATTGCAGTAAACAAAAGAAAAATACGAGTGATTCATCGAGGTGCTTTGGATTCCCGTCAGGGAACTTTGGGACCCCAGAGAGCCGAGGAAACGGAATAAAAAAGCAAAGAAAGGCTAATGGTGTGTGCTTGGCTTTCCTCTCGGCTGCGGTGTATTCGATGAGGCAGTGTTTTTGACATTTAGCACAATGCTTGGTGTAGTTGAGTGGAGATTTGATGGAGCAGAGTGAGGACAGCGTGGTGCCTCAGGCCCTCACCATGACCATTTTCCCGTCTGTCCTTGTCTTTTATTGCTGGTCATGTGGCCAAATGGACAATGCTGCCAGACTTACCTACTCACAATTTAGATAGTGGAAAATCAATCAATACACCCTGTCTGTATCCTGCACATACCCCACTCTTTCTGCTGTGTTCAACTAAAGCGGATGCCATGCCGTAATCTTGTTGTAGACATTATTGAACTAATTGCTTAGTCAGTTTAATCAATCAAAATTATTAATCAAGCGATTACTGTCGTTAAATAGATTTCTATAAAGATGGGACAGTGTGGCTTGAAACAAGCAGATGCTGCAGGGTAGCAGTGGCTTTTTGCTTTGGTTCAGCTTTGCTCATAACGTCATTGTCACCGGGATGATGTCCTGTCATAAATCCTTAACTAACCAATTGGCGTGCATTAGCGGGAGGCTAGTTTTGCTGCACTGTCAGGGTTAAATTCAATTCCAGCACTGATACAAATAATTTTGATGATGAATATTAGCTGTCTAGTTGCATTCCCTAGTGATTATGAGAGCGCTATGCGATAACTGTAAAGCAGCACTGATAGAGGGTGAACAGGCTCTCTCTCGATGGGCTGTGATGACCAAGAGCCTGCTGTTTCAGCCTCCTTTGGCAGCGATTCAGCTGAGTCATTTACCATGAATCGTTTGTTAGTAGCAGCCAGACAAAGAAGCTTTAAGAGTTACTCTGATTTTCTTTCTTTTTTGCTCGCTCATCTGCCAGATGTTGTAATCACCACATTCATTATATGTGTATATATGCACACAGTACCCATACAGCACAACTGTGTATCATTTTCATTTCCCTTTTTTTAACTTTATTTCTGATTTTTGTGGCGAGGTCGTGGCTCTCCTCCCTGAATTATCCTCCTCCCTGCAGCGCTGGAAAAAAATTTACGTAGCGACACATTGGGGGTCCTTTTCTTTCATGATTCTAATTTCAGCCATTTTAAGAAGATCACTGTTATTACAATACCTAGTCCTAATACTTTAGTTTCCTTTTCCTGCGTCCATGTTATTTGCTTGCATGCCCAGACTCTTCTCACTCGCTCTCCCTTCACCATCAAGCAGTGAACTTAAAGGACTTCTGCAATGAGCAGCATTGCTTCTGCTTCTCTTTCTTCTCCTCTGTGGCCCCGGGTTGGCGTTATTCTATATCTCTCTGCTGCAGGCTTGCGTGGCAACAAGCCATCATGTGACCACGACGCCCTCCTTTCCATCACATCCCCTCTAGAGCTGTACAGCTACAGCCTCAGTAACTTAGTAACAGCAATCAGAATCTTTATTTGGCTTAAACCATTAAATGCTGTGTGCAGACATATTTAAAGGCCTCTGTGTCTGCATTGCGTTCTCCTCCTGCTCTAATGCTGTTCAGGGCAATAAGTCAGTTCTTCCTAGTGCTTCGTCAGCAATACTTTCCTCTGCCACTCTTTAAATTCTGACTTCTTTCTCCTTCGCCGGTGTCTCAGATCTGCTTCTGTTTGACATTTATTGTCTCATATGAATGGAGGTCTGGGTGTGGTTTCATCAATATTAATGGCCACCCCTGCTGTTGAGCAGAAGCAGGAGTATGAACGTGGTGTGGATGGAGAGTCCTGCTTGTCACAGCTGAGCGTTTCCATTCTGTATCATCTGATCACAATGTTCCTTGCGTGCTCTGTTCATGCATTCTGCCATGAATATATATATATAGACAGTGTGTGTGCATGTGTGTGTGTCTGTAAAACGGTGTAAAGAAAACTGGGTCATGGCTTCCTTGTGTATGGGTAATGAGCACCCCTGTGAGCCCTTTCAACCTTCCATGCATCTAACTCTTGTTTTTCTTCTACTGAATTTGCAGTCACCTTGTTTCCCGAGGCGTTCACTTTCTCTTATTTTACTTTAATGTCATGCTTGTTCCAGCTAACCCCTCTATCTCGCTCTAAATCCTCTTCCTTGCTGCATCATCTATTCCTTACCCCTCTCCCCTCGAGCCATTGGCCAGTGCAGCCTATATTGACTGAATATTTTGGAGTGCGCCTCACCCTCTCCTCCCATCTCTCTGTGATCCTAATTGACCATCCAGCTAGAAAAGAAAAAGACCTGAGTTTTTACTCTGACGTCTGGATTCCGCGTCGGCGTAAAAGGGTAGAATTGGTAGATGTGCCATAAATACACAGCAATAAGCGTCCACATGTTTATCTGTAGCACTGAATACTAAAAGCATTTGATTTCATGACGTGTACCAGAGGAAGCTCAAAGCCAAGTGCTGTGTGTTTTGTGTGTTTACAGGCAGCCTCCATTCATTTCCTGCATCACCGAGAATCCATTCTTCAAGAATAGCCCTGCTGCTGAGTCTGTGTTTATATTAATCTAAAAGCAAAGTCTGAAACTATAATCGTACTCCGCACTAGACTTGCATATAAAATACAAACATGCACTCACTGAGATGATCCCTCCCCGGGTTCAGTTCAAGGTCAGGGTGCATGTCACAGTGAGAGCTTTAAGGTGATTGTCAGCATCTAATTGATCCAGGTTAGAAAGTGTGAAATGGCACAATAGCAGTTATCAGTTCAATCTACTGGTGCGTGTGATCAATATCCAAGAGGCTACTTGTAGAGCTGATCGACCAGCTTTCAGGTAATGAAAACAGATAGACGAGATAAGATGGCGCTTTCTCAGAAATGTGACCCTTTTATGTCACACTACAGAGACATGTGGCAGAGTCACTATCAGATTTCACAGCGCCGAGAGGATGTGAATGGATACATGGGCCGATAACGTATTCTGTCACTGTAGTGGTGAAGGATCTCTGATGTCACAGATCCACTCAGGAACATGTAGTGTGATCAGGAACGGCTGGTTAAACATACACTTAGAACTCCTAACCGTTAGTTTTGTGCAGGTAAATCGTGGCTAATGCACAAATGTTGTCTTTGCCTCAAAATCCAACACTGAAAGCTGGCACTTTGCACGACTATACAGTGGATGGAAATGTATGAGTTTAAGACAGCTTTTCAGATTTGTATCGATCTGCAAAGACTCAGAAAATGAGACCGCTCTTTGTCCAAATGACCTTAAACCTGACACTCCAATCAGCAGTGATAGCCCCAACTTTGAAGTGGATCAGAGGAATGGCTGTAAATATGGATTTAAGAAAAACATTCAGTGCTCGTTCTCTTGAAAGTTAATAATGACTCTGTGGGTGGATTTGCAGATTTACTCTTGCATAGACTTACAGGACGTGGTGGAGGGTAACTAAGTATGAAATCAAAGTACTTGGATGGATGGATGGATGGATGGATGGATGGATGGATGGATGGATGGATGGATGGATGGATGGATGGATGGATGGATGGATGGATGGATGGATGGATGGATGGATGGATGGATGGATGGATGGATGGATGGATGGAAATAAATCACAGCTGTGACACACTCCTCTGTGACCTTATTCTGACATCACCAGTTTGTGTGTCCATAAATAATCCATCACAAATGAGAATCTTCCTGCATGTGAGCCAGTTATAAAAACTGGAACATTTCATTCATTTATTTTGAGTCTGCCAACCCTGCTAATGCATTGCATCAATATTTAAGGTGCCCTGTTGGCTTAATGTATACCACATTCATATCTGCATGTGTGCGCGTGTGTGTGTGTGAGAGAGAGAGTCCTCCTCACATGTGACCCCCATGTGACGGTGGGCTGAAAGGGAAGAGAGGGGAGACCAGCTCTCCTCTTTATCTGGCAGCGCAGATGAGATGGTGCTGCTTGCATTTTGTTTGTTCTCTCCTGTTTGTTCCCAGTTGTATGTATTTGCATTTATTCATGGCCCGTGCTCATACCACCCTGAAAAGCACATTGTGAGGCACACGTTTCGCTTGTTTTTTTTTTTCAAACTAAATGACTCTGATGCGGTGTGATTCTGACAGAACAGGTGGATCTAGTGAAAGCAAACAACTTGCTCTGTTTACTGCCTCATGGCAGAGTTAGAAATAATGATATCACGTGCAGTACGAGGAACCCATGGGCAAGTTTGGGTGTGGTAGTGACTGCTATTAAGAGACCCATAGTCAGCTAAGGTCATAAAAGTGGATGTTTCTGCAGCATTTAAACGCCTTCCCTTTTCTTTTTCTTTCTTTCTTTTTTTAAAAAACAAATATAATCTAAATCCTTTCTCTTCTCACTCTGCGTGTTGTCACTCTCTCTCTCCTCCAACTTTGACAATCCCTCACTCGCTCCAGCCTCTCTCTCCTCCTTTCTTATCTTGGCTGAGGGGAAGGCAGACAGACATGAACGACTGAGGAAACTGAATTCTCTTTATGGCCCTCGTGGCCCTGCAGTGAGCCGCCTCTCTTCCATCCACACTTGCAGGTGTTTATGCACAGAGAGCACGACTCACTCACAACTCTATTGTGGTAACATGTGTTCATCATTTTTCCTCTACAGTTGTCGTACAAGCAACAGGAAAAGTCTGATCCTGACGACTACGTCTCCCACACTCCCTCGCCCACACTCCCCTCTACCCCTCCCTGGACACCTTGGTATGTACAGCAAGCCATAAAGCCTTTAGCTGTGAGCTTGATTTTAGCTGATGCAGATATTTTTATATTTTTGGAACTCTTTGGTATCTTTGATTGATACCTTGCTCGTGTCTCAGTGATAAATTAGTTTTCTGTAGAGGTCACCTGAGGCCAGCTCCAAAAGTGAGTCACCTTGGAGACTCCTGTGTTAACATGCCCAGCTTTACAGCAGAAATAAGAATGATTAATGCCTAATACAAGAAATGTTTTTTGGGGGGGGGGCTTATTATTGGATATGTGTCTGTGCGCAGCACCCATACAATTTATTTATGCAGCCTGCTAACAAAGCTTGCTAGCATTAACTCATAATTTTAGTGCTCCTCCCTGTTGTCCAAATTTCTCTGAAAATGTTAAGGCTTCAAAACTAGACTTTACAAACCAAAGCACGCAGAGTCTGTAGGGGAAATAATGAGCCTCTAAGAGGTAACAAACTTCTCTTACCAGCGCCTCTAAAGTGCTTTAATAAAGTTATAAACCATGTTTGTTAAATCTGTACATGGTGGGCTCAAACTTGCTCAATGTCAGTGTTGTACCATCTCGGAGAAATTCAGCTTTGATCTTCAATACAGATCAATGATAGGTCCTTAGGTTAAAAAAAAATGAACCTCACATTTAATTTCACACAGGTTTGCTCCCAAAAGCCTTACCTATTTGTTATGAATAGTCATGCTGTGATATCGAACTGAAGGATCAGTGGGAGGCCGCGCTGGTGCTGCACCTCACAGCGCGCCACTGATGTTCCTGTTGTGACTTGGTCACAGAATAAAAGGCACAGTGGCGTGACATATTACCACTATGACCTTCTCCTACACTTGTGGTCTTTCTTTTTGTGTCTCATCCTCAGTGCATGTCTTGTTGTCCTACCAGGAAGCAGCCCACTGGACAGTCCGCGAAACTTCTCTCCCAGCAACCCAGCGCACTTCTCCTTTGCCTCCTCCAGAAGGTGACTGCTTCCTGGCACTACAGACTGTATTGACTGCGATTGCGCGTGTTTACTCTCGGCTGTGTTTGCACAAAAGGTGGGAGAGGGAGAGAAAGTGAGATGGAGACAGATAAGAGTCAAGTCAGTGTGAGACAAAGGGCAGAGGGAGGAGAGACAACAAGCAGGTGTGAGCATCAGCAGAGGGAGAGGTGTGGATTTGTTGTTGTGAGAGGTCTCACACGTTGTGGAGAGCCTCTCGCTGGACTCGCAGGTTCTCCCAGCGTAACAGGGTGACTCACGTATGACGAGGTCAAGCCATTACATTCACAGCTCCTCTGGGTTTAGTCACGCTTGCTGCCTGTGCCGCACATCTACATCTGTTCATATGGATAGATTTTACCTTTAAGCTTTTTGTAAGAAGGTTTTAAAAGTTGTTCAGTGTGTTCAAAACTTGCTGCACGCATTCATGAAATTCACTGTGTGAAAACACAGTATGTGGACATGGGTTTTTTTGCGATCAGGCTAAGACTGTACTTCCAGTAAAAAGACATCTTAAGGCACCTGTATGCTTCACAACAGTCTAGAGAAGAAGGCCTTTTTTTTAACCAACTCTCTGCTCAGACCCAGCCGTGAAACTGCGCCTGCAAACCAGGAAATCTGTGCAAGTCACATTCAGAAATCTCAAGTATGCTTTAAGCCACACAATGCATCGTTATGCAGAAAAAACGTTCAGCTGCATCATGTTCACTGTGATCTGGAGTTTGATAGTAAGTGTTTTTGGCAGTAATGATGTCTTTTTGCCATAAACATCAAAAATAGTTTGTATTAATTTTGAAAACTACAACTCAAATATAGCTGGCTCATCTGGGTTGTGTGAAAAGGATGTGCACAGTAGCGCACAGATATTTACTGTTAAAGTTCTGAGTTTGCCACCCCTCAACGCAGCATGATCAATCCTGACACAGGACAGGTCCAGGTTATTACAGACACCACAATGAAACTAAAACTAGGTGTGTGTGTGTGTGTGTAAATAAAAATTTTAATAAAAGCCAGACCCCTCCACCCCCCACGCGACCCTGTAAAGGATAAGCGGAAGAGAATGGATGGATGAAACTATTTATGAACTTGGAAACTTGTGAGAATAAAATAAAACATAGAGAGGGTATTTGCTTACTTTTAGCACATTTTAAAACTACAGTTTGCCTGATGAGCATTTGATGAACATGTTTATTGTTTATTGTATGTAAAAGTTGTGAGTTTTTAATCTAATGCCTTTACTGATTTCGCTAAATCTTGCCTCTGACATATACCCTCTATACAATAATACTAAAAAGCTCAATTTGATTGCCTCGCCAGCTATGCCAGCTGGGACAGGCTCCAGACTCAGGCTTTGCTTCATTTCCTGTCCACAACTTTAAACAGCAAGTGCTCGTACCATAGGCAATCAGGCTCTTTTACCTTTTATTACAGGGAAACCATTATGCTCATTTCCAGCTGCATGTTTTTCTTCTTCCCTGCCAGCACACATAGGTGGGCCCCATATAGGATAAGTAAGGGCACACATTTTGGGCCCCATACGGGTTTGTCCGCAGTTTCCATGGTGGCCCTACATGGATTT
>VUQK01028350.1:0-11554 GCA_015106715.1 Bujurquina vittata | reverse complement strand
CACACATACATACACACACACACACACACACACACACACACACACACACACACACAGACCTTACGTGGATACTAAGTTTACCAGCACAGAGCCAGCGGCATCCCGGGGGAGCAGCTAACACAGCCCCGAACTACTAACCAGTCCCTACCCCCAGGCAGGGTGCATGAACCCAGGATGTGGGAAGACCCGCCCACCCCCCCACCCCCACCTCACTTTGTGGGGCTTAAAGAGATTTCATCAGTGGTAGATAAAGCTTTTAGGTGAACAATGCTGTTGTTTTAAAGAGTCCAGCTGCTGGTGAGTTCAGGACCTCTGTAGCTGTATTTTCAGGTCACAGGTCACAGGACAACATGTGGAGAAAAGCAGGTCCGCACAGATATTTAAGTTAAAGCATTTTATTAGAATAACGTCACTCAGTCTGCAGCTCAGTGCTGCCCCCTGCTGTCTGTGCTGCTCATTTATTTTTTATTTTCAAACCTTGACTGCACCATTTTCTGTTAATTACTGTGAGAACAAATATATTTAAGCAGCTGCATGAAAATACTGAAGGCAAGCAAACCTCTTAGGCTATAAATAGCAGCTCATACTGTTGAGATATTATTATTCACACTCATTGTACTCAAGCCCAGTGGATCTAAGTGTGGGTGTTGTGTATCCGTTAGGAAAATAAGTTGTGTGTTAGTATAATAAATCACCTAGTTATAATAATCATGCTAATGTGAAAGCTGTTGTCAGATTTGTCACTGAGCAGAAAAGGCGGACTACATGCAGCAGGTGAAAGTGCATCATCTGTCGGCTTCCTCCTCACCTGCATTCCTTCTGTCATATAAAATCAGGTGCTTGCACATAATCATGTATATAAAATGCTCCTCGGTCCTTCGTTGAGCGAGCATAAGTTATGAGACTGTTTGTGAGCCTGGTCCTTGATAAATGAAGATTTATAGACTCAGAGCTGATCATCTTTCATTTTTTCAGGGACTTGTTGACTGTTGAGTAGAGGGGCTCCTCGGTCGATTGGCGCTGAGTGACACTCGAGTCGGTTGGACATTTGGTGAACTTCACAGTAGAATACTGACAGGCGGAGGAGCTGGGTTTGAGTGCCACACCGCCAGCTTTATCCGAGTTTTGAAAGTTGATGGTGGCGTAATGCATCGAGTCAGCGCAGCTCGGAGAGTTGACGGTGACATAAATGGCGTTTGCTGCCATCTCTGGCGGCTGCAGGCTCTCCTGTAGCTTGTCATAGGTACAATCCTTCCAGGGAACAATGACAAATACAACAGTTCATAGGTCATTTGTGCAGGCACGTCTACGACCTACAGTTTCAAATTTAAACAGCCTCTTGTGGTCATACGTAAATGAGTGTTGTGTGAATAACGTGTTCGGTTTCATAAGGAAAATTCTGAAGAAAAACATGAATATGGATTTTGTTATATTTCTGAAAAGTCTGAGGACTAAATGCATTAGATGCAAACACACTCGTTCTTATAGCAATGGTTATATTTGAGCCCTTTGTACAGCACTCCTCATTCACACCGGTTCATACAAGCTCTTCAGTGTTTGGCCCAAAGAAGCTTTGACAGGTCATCTGAAAGAGCCTGGAGCAGCAAGCTTCTGACTCACAGGTGACCCGCACTCCCTCCCGAAGCTCACATTACACACTGGTGTGACCATCATGACGCACACAGTCACATAGAGGAGCACTCGTTTTGGAAACGCCGAAACAGTGACAATAATCTCATTCACCTTTCCTTCCCAAAATACTTGAAAACAACCTTTTCAGTTTCACTCTGATTTGTCTCTAAATTCCTCAGCGGAGTCTCCTATCCTTCCTTTTTTCCCTGCTTTGCTGCTTTACAGCCTCCCTTCACACAGCTTCCCAACTGGAGTTTATAATTATGGATCTGATCAGCTGGCCTCTTATCCAATCAACATTCCCAGCTGGCTACGTTGTGGATTCCTGTGTGGGTGAAAGATGACATTCCTGGATGTACTGTTGATGGAGGACATATACATTTGGCTTACTGACACTAGGATTTCTCCGAATTTGATCTGGAGATACCGGGTTGCTCATGACGGGAATGCAGGAAGGCACAGATTCAAACTCAGACTCAGTGTATCTGGAGCTTCGGAGGGATTAGATCTTGGAGAGGTACCTGTTTCTGCACGGGGAAGGAACAAACCAAGAAGATTCGGATGATTTGGATTTTTCACCACTGAGATGCGCCAGAAAGACTGAAGGCTGTCAACAAATTAATCAGTACAGTAAAGAATTTGTAGAATCAGGAATTTGCCTCCATGTTGCCGGCCTTGGACGGCCGCTGATCTCCCCAGCCCAAGCTGCTGATTACATTCCACCTCTTATCAGAACTCTGGGGGAGTTTGTGTAGCACACAGTAGCCCGGCCCCCACCTCTCGCCTCCGCTGTTTCCCATCCATCCCTGGTCCTCCCCACCTTGTGCTCCTATGCTATATGCTATATGTTCTTATGCAGAGTTTTTTTTTAACCTCATACAACAAAATCCATTCTATCCAAAGTCGACAGCTTCTCCCTCACCATCGACGGTTCCTCAGCCCCCCCAACAGCACTCTATCTTTCCACTCCCATATCAATAATATTACTCGGACTGCATACTTTCATCTCTGAAACATTAATCATCTCCGCCCCTCCATCTCCTCACAGATTGCCTCCATCCTTGTTCGTGGTCTTGTTCCCTCCAGTATTGATTATTGTAATTCTATTTGGCCTCCCTCTCAAATCCCTCCAGAAGCTTCAGATAAATCAAAATTCAGCTGCTTGCATTATCACTAAAACCCCCTCATTTCACTCAGGACTCACCTGTTGAAGATAGCCTTCCCTTTTTAGTTCCTCTGTCATTTTAATTGAATTTACTTCAATGTAATATGTGCTTTTATGTGATTGTTGGTTTTTAGTTCTGTGGTGTCCCTGGCCGACCTTCTGCTCATAGTTATGTTACTATAAGTGCAGCTGGATAAAGAAAAGTTATGCTGCACAACTTGTAGTTCTGGCCCCACTGATTGGAACGATAACGATGTTTTGATTATGTTTTCTGCAAAACTGTTGCACAACACACCACACTGTGCACCATCTAGATATAAAAAACAAGAAAAAATGTCCACACCAACCTTGGCTGTACGGTTTCCTGTGGTTTTTGAACATGAAAATCCTGCAAATACAAAAATAAACTTTGCAAAGACAGTTTGCAAAGACGATCACATTGATAAAGTAGATAAAGTAACGTGTTGATGCTTCTGCTGCTGGGCTGCTTAGCTATAATTCGTACAAGATAAGGAAGTGTGTGAATGTGGTTTTGTGGGTACAGCACAGCACGCATCCATTCCTGTTCATGCCGTAATAATAATAATACGTGTCCTTACGTTTGCAGATGACAATCAGAAGCAGCAGTGATGGCAGCACAGCTGCACAGACGATCATAGAAATGACGGCCACAGGGAGGCCTGAAAGTTAACCACACAAATCAGTTCAGAAAGAGTCAGTAAAGAGTTTCTGTGCTGAGGAATGAAATTTACTAAAAAAGTCAAAACTATTGTGAAGATGTTCATCAGCGCCCTCACTGTGAGTCCCAGCAGCTTCAGTGATCACTGCAGTTGAAGAAACGGTAGATGTGGCTGGAGTCGGTGATGCTGAAAGAAAAGGTATTTATAGATTAATAGTGTCTTCATCAAATCAGAGATTCATTTCATCAGTTTGGTAACTACATTAAAATGTGCATTTTTAGAGGTTTTCCTCTGCAAAATAAACATGGATTGATGAACAAAATGAATAAGTTCACAAAATATGAACACCCTGATGGCTGCTGCGTATACATTTGACTTATTGGGCACTTTGTTCAGTTTTAGGATCACACTTTGATCGCTTAACGGGACACTGCTGCTGTTAATGACATCACATTGATCATAAAGCTGTAACAGGACTTCAGCTGAGAGTTTCCTGCTGTCACAAGAGCACAGGCTGAAGGCAGGCGCAGGAAATGAAAGCAGAGGCAGCAGCATTAGCTCCCCTGTGGCCTCGTCAGCCAGGTTTATAGTAACAGAGCTGACTGCTGCGTCTGGCAGGTCTGCAGTGAGGACACTTTCAAATACTGTGTAAGCACTTGGGCCTACGGTTACTATGTGCAGTCATTTTTAAGCCTCTAAACTATTCAGCTAATAAAAATTCCCAGTAAGTCGCTGACATAAGAGACATGCTTCAATATTCACAGAGTCTGAGGGTAGTATGAGTGGGTTAGATAACAGCACGACTCACCTACAGTCACCAGGATTTTGTGGACGAAGAAGCGCTGCCCGTCGGCGCTTTCTGCTCCACACCAGTACATCCCGCTGTCGTTCACCGTCGCCTCTCTCACTGTGATGCTCATATTTTTCTTTGATTTGCTGCCATTCATGGAAATTTTCATGTTCATCTCCGTATTTGTGGTGTTTACAAGCAGCTGACACATAGATGGATCAGGACCGTTGCAGAGGAATTTTGTAAGTGAGGAGTCATCATCGTATTTACACCAGAATGAGAAGTTCTGTCCAATCACTGGGGATATCTCGGAGTTAGTAATAACTGTTTAAAAAAACAAATATAAGTATCTGTCATTACAGTCATACCTAAATATAAAATCTGAGCATCAAAGGATGAAGAATTACTCACCTTTAAGCTGGATTTGTTTGAGTGAAAAGTTGTATTTGAAGGCATTTGTTTTTATTCCACACCAGTAGACACCAGCGTCCTGCGAGGAAACAGTGAAGCCTTCGTCTCTGAAATTTGACGTTTGATGAGGTTTTCCTCGTAAAACATCCTCGCAGCTGGAATTTCTTTGTTTGCAGACGAAGTAGGACACGTGGTCGTCTGGATAATCACATCTGATGACGGTGTTATCTGCTTCATTTACATTTTGATAAAATGGTTTTGGGCAGCCATTTTTCTCTGCAGAGGACGAAATAGATTAAATATTAATTATGAGTCAAGCTGCCATTAATTATGATATTGTATTTCTTCATTTAGCTGAAATAAAGACTTAAAATAAAAAAAGATATTAAAATAATGGACCCAAACTTCATGGATGCATGACTAAACATTAGTTCTGGCTAAATCTTTTAAACTGTGTGTGTGTGTGTGTGTTTGTGGGTGCGTGTGTGTTATTTGTTCTAATAAAATAATTAAAAACATGCAACATGAATGAATAAAAAGTGCATGCCTCCTACCAACTTCAAATATTAGATCTTGTCTTTGAGACGGCCTAAAAGTTGTTTGATTGATGGTCAGATTGAAAGTGTTTCCTTTGATTGTTGGTCGATATTTGACTAAATGTTCCATTCTGCACGTTCCGTTTGTTTTTCCATGGTTGCAGGTGAAGGGAACCCATCTTTCTTCGCAGGTCTTTCCTTCACACACTAAAGACAAACATTCACATCACGTCAGTCACGTAAAAAAAATGCCAGAGATTCCTGCGACAGTCTGAAGATACTTTTATTTATGATCTACTGAGTGCAGGAGCTTGTTTCAGATGCAGAGCTGTAACAGAGCTCTGCCAGTCTCAGTCATGAAGCAGCAGTTACATTTTTACCTGTGATCAGCGAGAGGATGAGTAGGACAGAGCTCCTCATTTTGTTGGTCTTAAAGCTGAAGTCATCACCGAGTGCACACGGCGGTGTTTCATAAGTTTCCATGACAGGCAATCATTAAGTCACCCTCCCCCCATCTTCCTCTTTCTACAGATTGGTAGATGTAACACCCCCTTCACAGATCTCCTGATTGCCCTTCAGAAAAGTAACTAAATTACTGGCACACAGTGTGTGCTGTACTGTAGTTTAAATGCTAAAACTGTAGAGGTTTTACCTTTATTAAGACCTGAGTTTCAAAATACATCCTAAACATTTTCAATATGGTTTAAGGCTTAAACTTATACTCAGCAGATGCTAATAATTATTAGAATAACTGTTGCTCATTTGCATTCTTCAACATTTCACAATACTAAAAACTAATTAAAATAATACAATAAAGTATCCACATATATAATATAATATTCACATAAATGTAATGGATATAATCCAAAATTATTCTCTTAGAAGTTTCAAGACACCCGTGCTCCGTATCAAGGACCTGTGCTGTCCAGGGGCCTCCGAGGGAGGCTGAGGACACTGAGTCCAAATGGACCATGTTCTGCACCTCCATTGTTGAGGCTGCTTTTAATTTTATGTGATGATTCTAATATTTTGATGATTTGCTGTGTACTAGATTGATATTTGAATGCTTGTCATGATTTTACTGCACATTTGTTTGATGTAAACCACTTTGAACTGGCTTGCTGCTGAAATGTGCAATGCAAATACATTTTGACTTACTTACTTACTATCGTGGTGGTCACCCCCAAACCAGATGGTGGTCAGCAGAGGTGAAGGGAGCCATCAAGCTGAAGAAGGAGTCCTGTCGGGCTTGGTTAGCCTGTGGGACTTGTGACGCTGCACAGGTACCAGCAAGCGGAATGTGGCTTCAAGGTGATTCAGGAGAGGAAAGCAGTGCTCTACTCACACTGACTTTAACTGAGGCTATAGTCAGGCGGTTAAACAACCCCTTGGTGGCAGGGCCCCTGGTGTGGATGAGATACGCCCCAAGTTCCTGAAGGCTCTGGATGTTGTAGGGCTGCCTTGGTCGACACACCTCTGCAATTTATCGTGGAGGTCTGGAGCCGTGCCACTGGATTGGCAAAATGGGGTGGCCATCCCCAAATTTAAGAAGGAAGATCATGTACTCCAATATCGTGGGCTGACACTCCTCAGCCTCCCCGGTAAGGTCTATGGCAGGGTGCTGGAAAGGAGGGTCTGTCCATTAGTCAGACCTTGGATTCAAGAGAAACAAGACCACTTTCATCCTGTTGAGGAACGCTGGACCAGTTTGTCATCTTCTCAAGGATATTTAAGTGTGTATGGGAGCATACATGTGTTTTGCATACTTGGAAAAGGCATTTAACTGCATCCCTGAGGGTATCCTGTGAGACGTGCTGCAGGAGTATGGGGTGTCTGGCCTGTTGTTGTGGGCCACCGAAGTGAGAGCTTGGTTCGTATTGCTGGCAATAAGTCGGGCTTGTTTTCTGTGGGTGTTGGACTCTGTCAGGGCTGCCCTTTGTCATTGAGTCTGTTCATTATTTTTATGGACAGAATTTCTAGGCGTAGCCAGGTAGTGGAAGTCTTCCACCTTGGTGGCCTCAGGGTCTTGTCTCTGCTCTCTGATGATGCGGTCCTGTTGGCTTCATCAGGTGGTGGCCTCCAGCTCGCAGTGGAAAGTTTACAGCCAAGTGTGAAGTGGCTGGCATGGGAATTAGCTGGAAAAGTGTGGAGTGCTCACTCCGGCTCAGAGTTGCTGCCCCAGGTGGAGGAGTTCAAGTGTCTCTTGTTAACGAGCGATGGGAGAAGGGAGCAGGAGATCAACGGATCAGGGATGCGTCTGCACCGGTCTGTCGTGGTGAAGACGTAGCTGTAGATGTAGAGAACGGAGTAGTGGACTAACCAAAAACACAGCTGACTCATGCCTGAATTATGCTTCTGTGTTGGTCCTACGTACAAACCCTATGCAGTGACCTATGACCTGACCTGACCTGACGTGTACCTCTCCAAAAATTTAACTACGTATTGGGGGGACACAGCCCAGAAGGATTGTGATTATCACATGGAGTTGAGAGGGGGTTTCTGGGTACGTAGACCCTGCAAAGACCCCACGCAGAGGAAGAATTCAGGCCTCAGGTGACTGAGCTGAACCTGGTTAATGACTTCAAAACAATCAACTATGGTTATATTGTATTTACGTTTATATTATTATTAAAATGCAAATTTAAAATTGAGTAAAATGTGTTTGTGTTGTGTGTGTGCGTGGGGGGTGGGGGTGGGGGTGGGTCAGATGACTCAACTGACTCAAGGCAACTTTATTTATACAGCATAGAGCAGCTCAATGTACTTTATAAACAAAACAATCAAACATTAAAACCAGCAAAGGTAAAGGTGAACGTATTGAACACAAGAAGAAACAAAAACCTTTAAAATCAGAGTAAAACAGGCGTCACCATGTTTGCGCCACTCTCTGACACCGCTTAGAGCTCTACTGGGTTTCTATTTTATTAACATTTCTTTATGCATGCCGGGCCTAAAACCATTCAGTGAGCATTTACAGAGCTCTGAAATGTATTTTATACTGAGTGCCAGTCACACAGAAATGAGTCCCCAACACAAGCAAAAGACGCTCTTTGGCCTCACTGTCCATGTTACTGTCCACATGATTGTGATGATATTATCAGAGCTGTCGTCAGTGCAAATACCTGACAGCAGTTCAGCGAATTCGTCAGAAATTTTGGAGGTTTTATAAATTGAACAAAGGTATTCAAGGAGCCAGAATCACCTAAATTAATTTCCTTGCACCAAATATCTGATTTAAAAAATGCAGACACTCTTTTCTTGCCAATTTAACACTTATTCACAACACTGAAATTTAGGCTACAACTAATAACAGTGTCATTATTCAACAGTGATTCGCTAATTAGCCAAAGCCAACCTCAAGCTAACAGATCTTACTGGTATGTTTTGGATACACCGCCATCCTCAGTATAGGACACAGGATGCATGGACAGCATCGTTTGGACATGCAGGTGCTCAGGTGTCCTGTTTAGAAGTACCATCAAACTCGTGTTCTCTGTGAATGTATTGCAGTACTTCATGCTTCATTATGCTGTACTTGGAAGAAAGTGGCAGAACAGGCATTGATAGCAGCGCTAATGGCTTCTTATGCATAGGTGCAGACACTTTCTAAACTTTACTTTATGGTGTTTAAACACATATTTTGTAATAAACTGAGAAAAACACAGCAGAAGCAAATACAAACCACCCCCATCCATTACGCCAGTGAAAACAGGAATAATAATTCTTATTATTGTCATCCTTTCTGCAAATAAACGCAGACTGAGTACACGGTCTAGTACACAATACACAGGCCTGTACTATGAAGCACGATCGGGGTTTATCCAAGCTCATCTAGTATATGATTCCAAATCAGAGCACTTATGGACACTCATGCTTTGTCTTCAAATGTTTTACTGCATTACTTACTGTGTTTCATTGCTCCATATTTCTCTAATATAGTTTTCTCTTCCTCTGTAAGATCATGTCTGAGACCTGTGAAAGCTGGCATCGCCATGCTTTTAATGTGAACACATGTATTGCTAGATTAGGAAAGCCTGGGCTGAGTTAAGTTGATAAGCACCTTTGCTGTTTGAATGTGTAGGCAGATAACAGAAAGATGTCCAGACATCTGGATAAACTCCTTAATTAGTTATTGTTGCTCAGCAGTGTTGATGAAATCCAAGTTATCACATGTCAAAGCACTGTGAACCACTCAGTGTGTTAGCACGCAGACTAGCATGAAATACATTTCTATCTTTTTTATCCAAACCAAATCTAATGTTGCTCAGGACCATGAACCCCCGTTGTCTGGGTCATGGTTTTTATGTTTGACCCATTTGGGATAAGAATGTACTGGACACAGAGCATATCATAGCATAACGTGAAAGTGAAAATATGCATATACAGTTGATTTGTCTTATAGTTTTACTGCAGTGAATACTGCAGTTAATCTTGGAGTTTATGACGCCGTGTTTGGTTTGGATGAGTAAAAGCGTCGCGCCCGGTGCTGCAGTGGTATGGCGACAGTGAGTTTTGGGAATCTCTGGATGGATGGCTGGCTTTGGGACATCGGGCACTGTCCCACAGAGTTAAATATGCATTGGAGGTAACCTCCCCAGAGCTGTGTTTAATGCCGACTTTGGGCTCATGTGTGAAGGCAGATGGGTTTGTGGGGAACTTGGCAGTGGTATAAATGGTTTTGATCGCAGCTCTTGTGTCTGACTTCTGGGCTTTGATTGGTATCTCCTCATAGATGAAACCCTTAAAGAATGAAAAACACACAAAAATACTTTATATACAATCCCAACAGTAAGCAGTACGTATACTAAAGATCTTAAAAATAAGTTATTGGGTTTGCTCATATATCTAATGCCTGCTTATAACTACCCTGTGGCAGCACTGGTACCAGTGTTTCCGAGCTCACTGAAGGGGCTTTGTGAGTCACAACTGAGCTCTAAAACAGATTATTTTCACTTGCATGCATCAGTCTTGTTGGTGCAAACCTGACTTAGATTGCTTATGCAATACTCCAAACAGCTCTGCAGGCTTCCTGAAGGTAGGTAACAAGGAAGGGTGGTTTTTACACAGGAAGCAAACTGACAAACTGCTGGAAGCTTTGAGACTCCACCCGTTTTGTTCTCTGCAGCTTGTGTAAAGCCAGCAGTGAGTGCAGTGCACACAGCTTCCTGTGTGAAAGCAGCTCGAACTCACAGCGGCCAGAACAACTCATGGAAATGAAATATGCAGCTGAACCTTTCTGTCAGTGTAGCTGCACAGATGGCAGAGTGGCTCTGGAAATTGGTCACTCCACTATAGCCGGTAACATGTTACTGATGCCTGTGGAGAGGAACCTTTAAAGGTCCATGTTAACGTGGTGCAGCGCCCTGACTCATATTCTGTAAGTACCAGCTGTTCTCTAGAAATGATAAGTTAATTAAATTCAATTTTATTGATGTAACACCAAATCACAACAGTCGCCTCAAGGTGCTTTATATTGTAGGTAAAGAGCCTACAACGATTCAGAGAAACCCAACAGCCATAACGACCCCCTATGAGCAGTACTTGGTGACAGTGGGAAGGAAAAACTCCCTTTTAACAGGAAGGAACCTCCGGCAGCAGCTTAGGCGACGTGACAGGCATGTCCTACTGGGGGCAGGCCCAGGGGCGGAGCCTGGGTCTCTCAGCCAGCTCGAGAACAATTAATTTTATATCACCTTAATAAACAAACCATTCATATCCATGTTTATAAATGCACACTAAGGAGCTGTAATGCTTTATAAATGATGAATGAAGCAGCTGTTGCTCTGCTCACCTTAGCAATGATTTGTAAGGCAAAACTTAAATTTACTGTACAGAAAATAAAACTTAGCCAGTGAGGTCCCTCCCAACCTCTCTGTAAATGCTGTCAAGCTGAACGAATGAGCTTTTTGACCTCTCAAACTCTCTTTCAATATGTATATCAATGGATACACATGGATGGATATCACCTAACAAACTGGCTCCAACTAAATGCTCTAATAACTAATGCTGTAAAACTGAGGCCTTTGACATTATTCATGAGTTAATCCCCCGTCACACATATATATACTGACTGGTTGGTGAACGCCTGGCAAAGAGCAGCTAAGAGGGAAAAACCTGTATTCCCTGCTGGTTGTGGAGGTTCCTGGCTGCTGATGCTGCACCAAAGCCCCCCTGTGACTGTTGTGGTTGTCTGCAGTTTGTGTGGAAGATGTTGACTTGTCTGCTAACACTTGTTAACTACTCGCTAGATGGTTGTGAAACTTTTACTTCAAAGCAATGGACTGGTTTCACACACACACACACACACACACACGCACACACACACACGCACACACACACA
>VUQK01028347.1:0-10838 GCA_015106715.1 Bujurquina vittata | reverse complement strand
TTTGTTTTAATAAAATTATTGATGTAAATCAAAAAATGTTTTTTTTTCTTTTTTTTCTGACTCCCACATTTACAAACAGAGCAGCACATGTCACTTTAGGCCATATCAGAGCTCCAGCAGTGATAATGCACTCTAACTGAGGGTTGCATGACCTCTTAACTGGTGCAGAAAGTGAGGTATTTGAGGCACCTGGTAGAATTAGACCTTAAGTGAATCCGTGTATGCTTGTGTGTATGCGTTTGTGGGCAGAGGGATTATATCTGCCTGTGAGTTTTCTAAATTAATTATGGACGACGGTAAAATTTGAATGCTACCCCCACCTCTTTGCCTCTCTCCTACCATTTCTGACTCACCACTCACCGCTATTGTCTTGCAGCATGCCTTGTTGGAAGACAGTTCCAACTTAATCAGATTCATTGTCTGCTGATTTCATGGCGTCGATTTAAAAACTGTACATGTTTATTAAGAGGTCCCTTTATGCAAAGTTTAAGAAAACACTCTTTATGAAAATGCAAATACAATTGTGTGTTTTTCGAAGTTTCAATTCATTTCACAATGAAAATTTGATTTACTCTGTCTGACTCTGCATTCTTATTTGGTGTTGTCTGGTTGGCAACATTTTAAACATTTGGTAGAAATCATCCCAGCTCAGTGTGCGTTATTTTCAGCTAATGGCAAGATAATATAACTATAGAAGAAATAGCATTTTACAATTCTTCAGCGAGGAAGGTAAGCAGAAAAGTTTCCATGCAGAGTTTGGCAAGTGCGCGGGGTTTCCAGAATATATTCAAGAATAAAAGCGAGGTAGCGCAAAGTCATGAAACTGTTTGTTTAATCGGGTTCAGTTTGTCTTGTTGGTGTGGAGACACATTCATTTTCTTTTCTTTCCTTTTTCAGTGGTCTAGTGGCTTAAGAATGCCGCTAGACTACTTTTAAAATACTTACACGCTTTTCGGTGTTTTGAGTCGTCACATGAAATATATCAAGTTCTCATGCAGTGAACAGTGAAGGATTTCTCGCATTATTACCATGTTGCTTTTGGTAGGCTTCTTTCACATCGTGTTTCACTGAGTCATTGTCCTGTGCTGCATGTATATAATGCAATAAATGGCTGAATAACATCCAGGTCACTTTTTTAAGGGTAACTCAAAAATATCAAAAGCCTAAAGAAAGCCGAATCAAAAATTAATGGTAAAGAGATGCGCGGCTGCCTTTGACTTTGACAGTATGGGATGAAATGTCAAGTTCGTAACTGAGTGGAGAATATTGAAGTTCTTTCATGTGCTTGAAGGCGGCGTTGTCACACACTCACTGCCTCACTGATGTATCCAAAATAATGTCTGCAAACGTAAAGCAGATTGGTGTTGTAGGGCACGTCGGCACACATTGTGCATGTTAGCAGACATGACACCTCTATGACTAATTCATGGGAAAAAGAAAGTTGACAAATGGCAAAGGACTTCCCTAACAAACAAACCCCCGTTGATTGGTCGATTTTGGCGTCTTTCTTCCTTTCCTTGCCTGTTCACAAGAGAAATGTGAGAATATAGCAGACTGCAATAATGCATTCCAGATCCAATTATCTTTAATGTCCATCTGAAAAAAAATGTGAGGAAAAGTGCTGATCTTTTCTGTGCTTTTAAAGCAATTACCATCCAAGTAACTGGCAATGAACAAACACAGTGGGCTTAATTTCTCATCACTTTTTTTAAAGCAATAATATCAAAACGTCATAGTTATACAGGATTTTGACTTTACTTAGTTATGTGTTGCCGTTAATATGGTTTCAATTGGTTTGTTCTTGTCTGATTCAATTTAGTACTTAAAAAAAGGAGAGAAAAGGGTGAAATCGTATCAGAAAAACAATGGTGTTGAGGATGGAACATATTTGATAGAGATAATAGTGTCACCAGTACATCAGACACCATAATCTGAATAGGGACTGAAGGGAAGATGAGCCCAAAGAATAATTATGGGAGCTCAGAGCTGACCGGAATTGGGATTACATTAAAAAGCTCCTCAGTATTTAAAGCCTGTGTTGTGTTCATGACCAAAAAATGTGAGCATAAGTACGATACAGGCTCCTTTTTCTATACTAATATCCTTTCTGTTGGCAACCCAAAACAGGTTTGAATATTGAAATCAATAAAATCCTCCCGTACAGATGTATAGCTGATAGAAGTGTTTATTTTCCAGTTTTGGGATCATTCAGTTTGTATTACTCACTTAAATATAGTAAAATGTACTTGCATCAGCAGACTAGTTCAGTTTAAGGTTGAAACATGAAGGCTGGCTAAAATAGCTGAAATCACACTCGCCTGCGTGTGTGTGTGTGTGTGTGTGTGTCTACATACATTTTGCACATTTCTCCTCCTGACAGAATGTGTTTGTGAGGATGTTTCTGCGTCTACCTCTGCATTTCTCTCTGCTTTCTCTTCTCACCTCACTCAATATGATCCTTTTGTCAGGTCATGAACATTACAGACTGCTCACCCTGGGGTTGGAGAGATCCTCCCCTTACATCTACTAGGGCTTTTAATGATGTGGTATAGAGAAGGGGTGGGGATGGGTGCTACCAGGGGACAGCTGTGGAGCATCACTGCAGGCCAAGCCCTCCCAGCCCCAAGCGCTCGTGTCCATATGGCCTCTATTAAGAAGCAAGCAACAATGCAGCTCCCTGAGTGGTGAAGGGATGTGTTTGAGGCAGCTTAAATCTGATGCAACTAACTTGTTTTCTGTCATTTTGAAGAATGAGGGGAAGAGAGCTGCAGAGGGACTAAATTATTGTGTGCATCCAGTGTGTGTGTGTGTGTGTGTGTGTGTGTGTGTGTTCACATGCCCATTTACTGTGAGTTACAGAGAGAGATTTGGTGCTTTGGCCAGTCTAAATCACTGAAACTCTAGTCCACTATTGGGCCAACAAGTGTGCAGGTATGCGTATGCCAGCCTGACATATCTTTCTGCATAGCTGATGGTGCTACAGCACTTGATGTCGGCGCCAACGGAGTAATGTGCCTGCGGGGGTCAGGGGTTTGATGACCAACTGTACAATGGGGGTATTCATATCTAACATTTCTGACATACTGAATTCAGTTTGGTCTGTTGAGTATAACTCAGTCCCAGGGACGACTGCCACAGGCAAGAGGAGGCTAAAGAACATTAAAAAGACATACTTTTCTGCACACATTTTGGAGATGTGCTGTGATCTATCATGCTGCAAATTTACACTTAAATTTAATATCTTTAGAAGACAAAGCGGCAGATAAAAAAAATCCAAGAATATATTTTTCCTACATAGAGGAGGCACCTGTTGTTGGCAATATTTTTTTCAGTTTTATTTAGAATTCCTTCCAATCAATAGGCAAAACCGAAGCAGCATATAATGGTAAACCACATTGGTCCATCTATTCATTAAGATATATCAAATAAACGATTGTTGGGTTCTAATATATGAAATTAAAGATTGTTTTATTCTTTGAGGAACATCCTACACAGGACAGCATCAGTGTGGCTGTGTCGCGCCCTCTGCAGGATCTCATTTTGGCAGCAAAGTCACAGTTCAGAAAGTTCCAGCGACTCTACATTATCTTTGTTTCTCTTCTGTTAGATGCAGGATGCCTGGGGGTAATGGATGACTCTGAGTCTTTGATGTTTTTACTCTTTGATGTTGCCATGTCCTTTATGTGCCACAATTTACATTCATGACTTTTGGTAACAGTAAATTATTTACCTCCGCTTGCGTCTTTCGATGCAGTCTCTAAGAACTTGTTGCATATCTTCCAAAATCTTCTTACAGCACAATTAAGTACAAGTGTCACTGTGTTTGCTCTGGCACTTTCAAGTTAACGACCATGAACAACACTATTAATGTCTTTGAGAAGTTTTCCTCATTGCTTCCTTTTATGATAGTTAGATTTCTCACCGCTCCTCGTGTGTGTCTGTTGGGAACAGTTGTGAAAAGTCTTTCCTTCTGATGTGGTCACGCCACATGTCGTACCAACTGGCTCAATTCTCTAGCATAACTGAGCCCTTTTTGATAAAAGTTAAGTGGGCTTACGCTATGACGGCGCTTCAGCAACCTTCTGTGGCATGCCCCCGTCTCAACAGGCAGAAAAAGTTCACGTCCCACACCCAAAACTTTTTTTTTTTAAAGTGAAAAGGAATCTATAATTAATTTTCAAATAAGATCAGCACAGTAGCATCTGTTTTTTAAATTTCAAATTAGTTTCACTCCATATTGTTACTCTGGTTGGAGGTGCCCTTAAGTTCTGCGAGTGTGTTGATTCTCACAGTTTGAAAATGGCTTTTTTTTCCTTTTTTATTTGATTAAAAGTCAGCTCTTGTTTTATTAAATCATTAAATGTTGTTGTGATAATTTAAAGCTCCCTCATATGGGCTTTATTCACGAATATTTATTAAATATTTTATGAAAAAAAAAATGCTCTACCTAGGCATAACATCAAGGTTGCCAATTAAGGCTCCAGATTATAGGAGCAGCTGAATATGCCCAGGTCCAGTAAAGAGAGTGCAGAATAATGAGAATATAGCATAAAAATGTGTTCCATAATCAACTCAGGTTGATTGCTGCTGAATGTACAGGACCCACGTTGTGCTATATACAAAATATATGTAAAATATACACACTAAACTTAAATATTCATCAGCTGAATTAGGTGGTTTTTCATGCTAAAGTGATACATAGGTCAGTGCTTAAGAAACAAATGGACATTCCTCTGAAATTGGTCGGCAGCCAGTGTCCAAAGAACATCTTTGGAGAACTACTGCTGAAGATCACTTAAAAAATTACAAGAAAGCCCGGCTCCTTTCAAGCACAGTCCTGTATATACATTCATCCAGTTATTGCATGTACATAAAGTGTAAATCTGCATTTGTGGAGACATGCAAATTTTTAGACAAATTGCATTAAAGAATAAATGTCATTTATCCTTAATGATTGTCATTATTACGCTGTCCCAAATACTGTTCTGTAGTCATAATCACAAGCAAATTCAGAGTTTGAACTGCGCATACAGGGTTGGGGAAAGTAGACCTGCGTAATTTTAGAACAACAATGTTTTTTATTTTGAAATTTAAAGTAGCTCTGTGTATAGTGAGCCAGCAGTTTGCTCTCTCCCTCCGGGGGTAGGGTCAGGAGGCTCGGCGCCGGCACCCGCTCACCCACGCTTAGTATCTATGTAAGGTCCACGTGTGTGAGTATGGGCATGTATGTCTATGAGTATATGACCTGGGCGCTTGGGGCGCTTGGGGCCTTGGGACCGCGTTCTCAGCTCGTCCTGGGGGAACCGGTCTCTGGATTCCAAGGGGGGTGGTTGCAGCTTCTTGCCCCCGTTATTGAGTATGTTCCAATGACAGAGGAACACACCACTACAGCATGACTGAATGTATGTGTGCATATGTATGTGGCTCAGGCGAGCAGGACCAGAGATGGCAGAGCAGTCTTGTCCATAGATTTTACTGGGAGGATTGCTTTTTTTCCCTCCCTTCTTTTTTTGTATTGTATGTAAGCAACAGTGAGGCAAACAAGATGCTGATCACCGCTGTGAGCGAAAAGTCAGTCAGACAAGCTGAGATGCTTCATATTTCCACATTTTTATCCATAATCCAAAAAGTGAAAATCGAATACCCAACCACCCAGTCAACCACCCACGTACAGCCATAACAATTTTCCTTGAAAATTGTACTGGGCAGTTTGATTTCATCTACAGGCACAGGCAGTGAGCCACAGGTAAACTTGGACATTAAAGAAAAGGGGGGTTATGTATCATTCAGTGTGGAAAAAGTTATTGTATTTTGTGTCTTTGTGAAAATGTTCCCATGCTGACAGGTTGCAATGATGTATATACAGTTAGGTCCACAATTTCCTCTTTGTAGTTTTGTAGCTCGTAGGTGTAGCATAGTCTAGGTCTGCAATCCAGCGGGGATGCACTCATGAATGTAAATACAGAGGGTTTACAACAAGGTGTAAACCACTGGTTACACTCTCAAAGGAAACCTCTCAGAGAGCCTGCTCAGTTCTGAAAAATTTTGGAGAAATGAAACCAAGATGAACTGGTACCAGAACAATAGGAATAGAACTGTATGGAAAAGGAGAATTAAAAAAAAGCTCATGATTGGAATGATCATTGCATGGTCAAGTCATTTCTGCCGGTGGAACCAGGGCCTTAGCATTTATTGATGATGTTTCTGCTGATAGGAGCAGGGTGAACTGGGAAGTGCACAGGGCTATGCTCTCTGCTCAGTCAGCCAAATGCTACAAACCTAGTTGGAGAGTGTAAATGGATAATGAACCAAAGCATAACTCAAAAGCAACCCAAGAGTTTCTCAAGGCAAAGAAATTGGACATTCTTCAATGTCAATGTCTCAGCCCAACCGAGCCACAATTTTTATAAAAGACAAAACTGAGTGCGGAGAAACCCACAAACAAGATGCCACTGAAGGCAGCTACAGTAAAGGCCTGGCAGAGCATCTCACTGGAGCAAACACAGCCTTTGAATTCCAAACCTGAGGCAGTGACGGACTGTAAAAGATTGCAAAAGCATTTTAAATCCTTGTAATTTAAATTATGTTAGTTTGTTCTATCAGATATGAGCATCTATAATTCCCAGATAGTCGATGCAGTCCTTTTGTTAAACCCCTTGGACTGAAGCTGAAACTGTGCACTTCAATCACATCTTGACAGTTTGATTTAGAATCCAGTGCGGTGGTGCACAGAGACGATATTACAAAAACTGTCTATGACCGACAAATTATGGAGCTAATTGCATTAGTAATAGTTTTACATTAAAGTAAATATGAAAACTGGCAATATGAAATTTTGTTGTAGAGGATATAAACCTGAATGTGAAGCGCTACAGCTGAATAACAAAACAGATTTTTATTCTTAATTAAAACCAGCTTTATATGCAAATGCAATTATTATTTATGTCTTTAAATCCTATTTTCCCCAAACTCCACTTGCTCATTAAGTCACATTTATTCTAAAATACCACAGAAATCACCTAGAGAAGAGTTAAGGCGACGAACACCAGTGAATTAAACAATAACATCTGCATTTTGTAAAGTTGCACCTGAAAATGAATACCAGGCTCTTATCATTTTGAAGCTGTTGCAATCCTGCTTAAATGGGAATGTGAACATTTCCAGACAGAGGAACCGTTTCCATTTCATGCTTCAGTGAATGTACTTAGGGAAAAAAATGAGAAAGAAAAAAAATCTTGCCGCTTCTTAATGTTTGTTTCAGATAGAGTGTTTTGCTTCTCTCCGAACACCATCAACCAGAAGCTGAACCAAAGCCCTTGAACACAATAATAATCAACATCAGAACCCGACTTTCTTCTGTTGCGAACGCCGGTATGGGGTCGGGTTGAGGGATCAAGCTTTTCAGAGAAAACATTTGAAGAGTTGGGGTACGAAAAAGAGGAGCCAGTCTCTTTACCACTGATTTAACAAAGAGATCCTCAGCTGATGTAAGGCTGCTGTCACGGCTGCCATATTTTCAACTCCTCTCACGGGGGAGATCGGGTTCGACTCTGCGTGTGACGTTGCGTCTCGGAAGTTATCTTCAAAACGACATGAGGTACGGCGACACCGTCCGGCAGGCACCTGATTGGCCGAATCACCTCGTGTAATAGAACTGTTTCAAATAGCAGGGGGAAATGACACATGTGCATGAACAGGGAGCGACACGCAGAGGAAAAGCTGTAAAGTCAACATGGCAGCAACGGATGACTTCATTCACACTTGATTAATTCAATTCAATTCAGTTTTATTTATATAGCACCAATTCACAACAGTCGCCTCAAGGCGCTTTGTATTGTAAAGACCCAACAATACTGCAGAGAAAACCCAACAGTCAAAACGACCCCCTGTGAGCAGCACTTGGTGACGGTGGGAAGGAAAAACTCCCTTTTAACAGGAAGGAACCTCCAGCAGAACCAGGCTCAGGGAGGCGCAGTCACAGAGAATGATTAAACACAGAGTGTTTAAACACCTCACTTTATAGATGTACAAAAAACAATGTAACACACACACACATGTCATGCTTATTTGAACCAGCGGTGCAGAATAGAAGGTCACGTAACTCTGCTGAAGAAGTTGCGGGATCTAAGGTGGGTAAAGAAATCATGAAAGGGTGTGTCAAATTAGCAACCATGGGCCAAATAAATGCATCCCTATCATTCCAGTGAAATAGCTGTTTTATAGTCAACAGTTCAGTTCCTGAGAGCAAGTCTAAATGTGTCCAGGAGATTTATTAATACAATCCCCGTGAGGGGGAATGTAAACTTGAACCCCTGTTTTAAGAGTGCTGATTCATTTCCTGCTGTTATGACTGCAAACTCTAAAGCCCAATCATGATTCTGACATTGGGAGACCTTGTGCACACTATTGTTGGAGTAAAAAAAAACACTTCGTGTGTTTTTGGAGACTACTTAATAGACAGTGTGGGTGCCACTGTAATCAAGCCGAATCAATAACGGCAAAGTCTACATGATGTGCCGCGCATAATGAGATTTAGGAGCCAAGACTAAAGGGAGACTCAGCCAGTAGATTTGTAGAAAGAGTCGGGCATCTGATCTCTTTCAGTGGCCCTTTTTCATTTTCAGGCTGGAAGTAGGACAGGAAACATGAGCTATCGTGCTATTTTGCAATAAGGGTTTACTTCTAACCAAAATGTATGCGTAATAATGTTAGAAATAACCATCAAATGACAGCTGCATAATCTCTATGTGTATATACTATAGTACACTCTCACATCGCCTGCTTTACGAGCAGGTTAAACTCGCTGCCATTGCCTCTGAGCCAAAACCCTTTCATAATCCACTGAGATTAACTCGATTTGGTTTATGCCTGACCATCAATGAATCAGTATGTGCGTGTTGTTGCATCCGTTATACATCGAGCGCCAAGCGCAGCCACTGAAGGCCGGTTACATTCAGGTAAATGAGGTCATTTTCAGGTGACTGCTCCATAATCTGCTTTTTTTTTTCTTTTTTTTCTCCCACAGTGAGAAAGTAACATGAACTTAGCACGGGGAACAACCTCTGACAGTGTGCATGCACATGTGCAGGATTTGTATGCAAGAAACATGTTCCTACAAAAATAAGATAAGAACTTAAAAAAGCAAGAAAACATTAACAAGTCTTTGTGGGTTTACTGATTGATTTTATCGAGCTAATAATTAGCCATAACCGGGTTCCCGTTCCCATGTAGCACGAATTTTAAGTACATTTCCAGATAAATTAATTAAATAAATAAAATGTTATTATATTTTTTCCACTCACTGCCATGAAATAAATATTAGGAGTGAGTTCATCAAGATTAACAGTTGGTGACACGAAGGTCTCATTGAAGCGCTTGAAAAAAACGAAATAAGACGGCTGAGTCTGTGGCAGTTAGCAGTAATTAAAACTGCAGTCAATGCTTCAGAGGTGGAAAAGTATTTTTTAAAAAAAAAACTCACATTTCCTCATTCCTCCGCACAGATGAGATTTTTCCATGTGCTACTATGTTTCACCTCTGGCAGAGCTTCAACTGCATCTTTTCTGCATTTTTTTTTTTTTCATATCTGTTTCTAATGCGCTCTGTCAGATGTTGCTTCATACGTGCGCCTCGGCCCCGTGTGAAAACTTTGCAGTACTTTCAGGGTCCTTGTGTGTTTTTCCCATTTCAAACCGAAAGCGCGCCTAAAAAAAGTGGACATATGTTTGTTTCTGCCCGTGCAGAAGGCGTTTGTGCGTTCCTAAAAGTCAAGAGAAACACCACCGCAAAATATGCACCGCTCGCTCGCTCGTTCGCCTGAACTTCAGAAACTGCAACTACATCTGTAGCTATAGCTGAGTGTAGGATGAGGCTTTTCCACCCTGCTTGTGTGTCCTTGTGCGTGACAGAACAAGAAAAGACCGAGAGAGACACGAGGAACAAGAGGAGAGAGGGGAATTAGCTTTACTGAATGATGACAAGTAAGGATTTTCTACCACTGGAAGTGCAATTTGTTGTATTAGTAGAAAAACGCTGAGCCGAGTAACAAGAACTTATCACTGTTGTTATTGTGGCGCCAACTCGCCCAATCCCCTGCCGGACCAGCCCTGTGCGTTGTAGGGGAGTTGTGATAAATAATTGAAATGTTGACTCAGCCCAGTGGTCTGGGTCAAAACAAACTGTACTTGAGCATGTGTGTGTGTGTGTGCGTGCGTGCATTCATGTTTGTGTGCCACCCTGGTGTATGTGGAAAAACCTACGAGGCGGGAGTCTGAAAGGCATCATTGTATATTCAGTGGGGGAAAGAGGGGCATTAGGCTTGGACAGAGATGGAGACGGCGGTGGTGGCAGGAGAGAGGGGAGTGCAAACATAAAGAGAGTGTATGTAGAGAGCGCGTGAGAGGAAGTGTGAAATTGAACAGCTGTTTTCCATCGCCTAGCTGCCGTGCCTTTCATTGCACCATCATTTAATAATGCCTGTGCGAGCCGAGAGTGTTGTGTACAGGCACACACACACACACACACACACGCAGAAAAACCTGCCACTGGCTTGCGCAGCAGAGCAACCACAGAGACGAAGTTATCTTCAGCTGGAACCTTCTCTGTGTTTTTCAGGACTTAATTTATGTCTGCAATTAACTCAGCAATGAGGCTGGAAGCTCTCTCTTGGATGCACATTTCTGAAGTTACCGCAGGGCACTCTGATCCACGCTGTTTGATTTGAGCTGAGCGGAGATGGATAGGCAATAACCGGTCCCTGGAAATGTATTAGAGAATCCCGGTTTGTTGGGCTGAATGACAGAAAGATGAGAGGGGGGGGGGGGGGGAAACAGGGGGGG
>VUQK01028345.1:0-12021 GCA_015106715.1 Bujurquina vittata | reverse complement strand
GTGTGTGTGTGTGTGTGTGTGTGTGTAATTCCATCAGTGAGGGATTTTCCATTTAGTGAAAGGATCCTTGGGACATATTGTGGACAAAGAGGCCAAACTGATACAGAGATAAGGACTACATGATGCTGGAATGGAAGGGGGCAGAGGGGAAAAAAGGAAAACGAATCACAGGTAAGATGGAAAAGAAAATTTTGAACTGCATTTCTGTTGTTTCTTATATACTGTATATTTATGACACACTTTCCTTTCACACATCGCTGTTCCCTTTATAGTATTTCCACCTCAGAGGCAATGATTGCATGAGTGTATTGTCAGGTCTGACTGCAGGGGTCCAGAGAGACATGCTGGATGGGTTAACATGTGAAATAGCTGTGCTAATCGCTATGCTAATTGCATTTCTGAACGCATGTTAGCACACTGTGAGCTATTTCACAGCAAACAGTGATGGGCTAAGCTGTGAATAATGACCACTTCAGCTTCTGCAAGGATATGTAAGCACTGGGCTCCTGATAGAAAAAGTAAGTGGGCGGTTTAGAGAGAGGAGAATGAATAGTGATAATGAAAGAGGAGAGTGGGTGGGGTGAGGAAGAGAAGGATAAGGATGGATGGATGGATAGAAGGTATGACGGCTTTCTTTATAATTACTCACATCTGTCTTGCCACACTCAAACCCTGAGCAATATTCATCTGACAGAGGAGACAGCTCTTACTCAAAATACATGTCTTGTGGCTGCACATCATGGATGATTTAGTCAACTGTCTGCTGAAAAAGCTCTGTCTCTTCAACAACAGGTTCCTGTTATTTTTTTAACAGTGGTACAAAATGACACATCAGAAAAAGCCTGTTTTCCTTAATTTTAAAGTGCTCACACATGATTTATGGACTTGTAGAAGGTTTTTAACAGCCTCCCTTGGGGTATCCTGTGGGGGTGCTGTGGGAGCCTGGTCCACATTACTGGCAATAAGACTCTTTTCCAGTGGGTGTTAGGCTCCACCAGGGCTGCTCTTTCTATTCTATTCAGAATTTTTATAGACAAATTT
This sequence comes from Bujurquina vittata, assembly GCA_015106715.1. Taxonomy (NCBI): domain Eukaryota; kingdom Metazoa; phylum Chordata; class Actinopteri; order Cichliformes; family Cichlidae; genus Bujurquina; species Bujurquina vittata. Next base: position 10,980 of record VUQK01028345.1, on the reverse strand, counting down.
CTATCTTGGGGTCTCGTTCATAAGTGAGGACAGAGGAGAGCAGGATTGGGGGCATGGCTACAGTGATGTGGATGCTGCCGTCATGAAGAAAGAGCTGAGCACAAAAGCAAAGCTGTCAATTTACTGGTCAATCTACGTCCCTACTCTAACCTATGGTCACGAGCTTGGGCTGTAACTGAAATAACTAAATTGTGAATCCAAACACTGGGTGGCTGGTGTCTCCTTTAGAGAAATGCAGTCATTTGAGAGGGGCTCAGAGCAAAGCTGCAACTCCTTCGCATTGAAAGGAGACAGTTGAGGTTGTTCAGGCATCTGAGTAGGATGCCTCTTGGGTGCATCGTGGGTGAGGTGCTCTGTGCATGTCCACTGGAAGAAGGCCCCAGGGTAGACCCAGGACATGCTGGCGAGTTTATCCACTGAAGGATTGAAGCTAAATCAATAAGCTAATCATTTGAATGCTTTAAATGCTCATGTGAACTTTGACATACTTATTTCCCCATAAGCTCAAGTTGTTTTAATAATCACCAAGGTTGGTGCCATCTGGAGTGTCTTGTTTTGAACTGTCTGTCTGTGAACGAAGACTTCGAGGTCAATCTTTGGCACCTCAGCGCTCCTGGAAGCTTCCAACTGGAATCTTCCAACTGGAATCTTCCCCGACTGCACATTGTTATGTCCATGATGTAACTGTACCTGATAAGCTTTGACTATAAGGGATCCACACTGGGAGAAGAGGTGTGTGTGCTCATCTCATGCCCAAATGCTTGACTGCTGGACACGGGATCAGGACACCCCCCGGTTAACCTGTAATAACTGTTCGAATAATGGCTTTAACTGTTTAACCTGTAATTCTGTTTTGGAAATGGCTTTTATTAAATGAAGAAAAGACTCCTCATTCCCCTTGTCTTCTTTTCACTCTGTGTCATTCAAAGAACGCGCTAAAAAACCGAAAACAACAAGTTAGTAATTAAAATCCTTCAAAAAATAGCGACTCTAAACGCTAACATGAGAAAATGCTAACGCTAACAGAGAGCAAAGCTAGGAGGAGCCGTGGCTGCTACGTCTGTCTTCTATATGAGATGAAATGATTAATTGGATTAATCATGATGAATCGATTATTGAAACGATCATCAACTAATTTAGTAATCGATTAATCGTTAACTGGAGTATAGAGACTCAAAAAAGGCCATTCGCTGAAAAAAACCAACGTATTCAGAGCAGTAAATATGTTTTTACCCAAAACTCCTCAAGTGGCATTGTTTTAGCTTTACATGGTTCAAATTCACTGCTATGGTATAGCATTTTAGGCAATAAAATTCTTATTTTAAAAAACGAATTGAATTGTTTATTTGCATCTTTTAATGTATTTTTAATATTGTATAAAAAAGGCTGAAGTGGTTCGATGAAAACTCTCCAATGTGCCAGTTTTTTATCCGATTAGTCGGCTAATCGTCGGAAGAACTGAGAGATTAATCGATAGCTAAATTAACTGTGAGTTTTAGCCTCTGCTACACCGAGCTGCTGCTGCTTGGACAAACCTCCCGTGTGGACTGTCAAATCAAAACCAACATGGTGAATCACTTTCATATTTTTTTTCTTCCTCCAGCAATTTTTTTTTCCAGAGAACCTTTGAGGCAAGAAATAAGGCATGCTGGTGCTGAACAACGAGTTTTTCTCAAGTTTTCAGAGGAGTTACATCGCGCTGGATGTCTCTGATTAGCATAATGTGGCCTAGACTTCCAACTTTATGCAAATGGCCTGGGTGACGCCTTTCAAAGTGCAGCAGCTAACCACAAAGACAATGTGAAGTGTGGACACGTGTGAAGCCACGTTTCTTCTTTTTTTTTAAACCAAGCAGCGTTGATATCGGAGCTAATGACTTTAATATTGTCACGGTCTTTGATACAAACCTCCACTGTACTCCAAAATGAAGCGGGTTAGTGCATTGCTACGAGCACGGACGCAGTGGTTTCATCTGAGTCGGTCACAGTGTCGCAGCTGTAAATAGGAGAGGAAAACAGAGAGTTGGGAGAGATGAACACGCTTTTGTTGTTCTTTTCCTGCGATTTGCTGAGAAAAAAGGGAAAGATTGAATAGCTCCAAATCCCTTGAATAAACATCTTGCCACGGTTTGACCTCACACGAGCACAGAATGAAATTCTTTTCCCTCTTCTCTCTTCTTTTAGCTGATTACTACAGAAAGAAAATAAAAAGAGCTTCGATGTGCGTTCCACGCTGAAACACCTTTTCATGATGAAAGCCAGAGAGATGAGACCATCTAAATACCAGTGCTGGTAAAGGAGTCAGAGCAATATGGGATAGGATGAGCCTCTCCATCTCTCGTGTAATGAAGAATGACTGCGAGGGATTGCGCGGGCCAAAAGCATCTGAAGACGAGGCCATTGCTATGCACAGAGCATTGCATTTCAGACTGAGCAAGTTGAGACCCACAGCGCGTGAGGTTAGACTGCAAAAAGAGGAGAAGAACAGGAGGTTAAATGTCTCTCCTCTCGCTCTTTATCTCCTAAATGACATGCCTCATTCATACAAGCAGCTCTCGTTCAAGGACACTAGCAGGGCCGCTGAAAGAATAGAAATCTCATGAAGACACTGAAAGGCTCAAGAGAAAGAGGCAAACAGCTGGGAGTAAAAAAAAAGACAAAATCTTAATTACTGACCAATAACAGTGCAGGGGATCAGTTATATATGTGTGTACATGAAGGAAGGTAGTTCTTGTTGAGATTTCCCTCAGAAAGGAAAGCAATGAGTTTAAAGGTCATTTGACTTCTAAATCTGATTCTGCAGAACAATTGTGAGACTTTCAGTTGGTAACATAAAACTCGGCTCTCTGGGCACTTTTGCATTTCACACTAAATAAGTGCTGATACGCTAATAAAGACCACAGCAAGATGAAATTCAGAGGCGCTAGGCTGGATAAGAAAGAATGCTTGTGATCTATGAATATCAGGCTCATGGCTTCATGAGCCTCTGAGCAGGCGTACCTGTGTGTACTTTCTGGAAGTGTCTGATATGGTACGGTCCCCGAGGAGTTACAGCGAGTCGCGGGCTTGTTATACAGAGGAATAACTAAATGCATGCTCGCTGCAGGCCTCTCTCTTCTGCAGATTTCAATGGTGGAAACCACAATCATTTATTCACATCAAGAGGCTGCTTTGTAAACTACCTGAAGGGGATGCATTTGAAAGTGAATTTATTCATTCAGCATGCATTCCCACAGATGATTTCACAATAAGTGGATATGTGTTTTGTGTTGTTTTTCCTCAAACCCGCCTGTAGCAAGGTGCACATCAAAACTTTCTACACAATATCCATGAGCAGCTGAAATATGACTTTTTTTCCCCTTGATTAAAAGTCCTTTACGGTAAAATGATTCCATTCATTGTGAGAGGTAGAGAAATAATTAAGGCCAAACTCACTAAGGATTTCTCTTCTAATTGGCCATATGGACTGAAAAGAAAAGTTTTAATTTTTTCTTTTGTCTTTCAAAGCAGATGTCCAGGGTCTTAGACTTTTGGCTTTAGCTACTCAGTCATCGCTCCCCTGGTGATTCTAACCATAATTACTATTCCATGTCTTATGCTATTTTAGTCCATGCTAAGGTTAGAAAGTTAAGTGCAGTCACAGTTTTCCTTCCATTGGTGCTTCCAGGTGTATTTACCTGTCAACAGGCTGCTCTGAAGAGGAATCGTGCACGTAAATGTCAGACACTGCAAATCCTCGCTGCCCTCTCAGACATCAATCAAAAGTTACCCACAGTATGAATGCTCTTTGCACTAAATGTATTTTGAAATTCAGGTTTTAACTGTAGATGAGATGACATGAACACGTCATACATGGCAGCACGGTGGTGTGGTGGTTAGCACCGCTGCCTCACCGCTAGAAGGTCTGGGTTCAAATCCACCGTCCGGGCCTCTCGGTGTGGACTTTAGATGTTCTCCCCGGACCTGTGTGGGTTTTTTCTGGGTACTCTGGTTTCCTCTCACAGTGCAAATACATGCAGTTGCTGGGGTTAGGTTAGCTGGTGATTCTAAATTGCCCAGAGGTGTGAATGGTTGCCTCTCTGTGTTAGGCTGGCGACCTGTACAGGTGTACCTGCCTCTCACCCGTGACAGCTGGGATCGGCTCCAGCGACTCTGAACAGGATAAGCAGAAGAGAATGGATGGAAGTTATAGATATGTGGAGGTAGTTTTGGACTAGATAGGGCAGCCAACATTTAGTTGTTGCTGGCAAAGTGGAGCCACGGCTTCAAAGTGCTTTCTGCAGCTTTCTGCAGCAGAAAAGTGAAGCCAAACTGCAGTTCCTCTAAAGGCCACTTGAGGCTGGCTCTGACAGCCATTACTCCCACATTCAAATGCCCAAGTTAACAACATTAAGAAGCATGCTCACAGATTGGTACAAATCGTTTGCCCGTTCATAACAACTGCACGGGAGGTGGCAGACCAACAGGTGACATCACTGTGCCCATCCTTTATATACAGTCCATGGATCCAGCCCCAGTCTCCCCTGTAAGCCCCCCCCCTCCAAAAAAAAAAACGAAACCAGATGCAGAAGCTACATTTTGATGTTCATGCTCCAATATGCAACTGTTAATGTTATTGTGCGTTTTTTGTGTTCCACTTGTAATCAGTTTCCTCATGTAGCTTTTAGCGCTCATGTTGCTCCTACCACTTCTGTAACCCAGCCCAGAGCAGCACTAGTATAGCCCACAACAGTCCCCGGTGCAGTCTATTTTTAGTCACGATGTGATTTGTTGTTGGTTTTCTGTGGCTCACCATAGGACCCTGTCACAAATTGCTGGGGCTCCCTGCAACATAAGCACTCTATTATAGTACTGTTGCCACAAATTCTTTATATTTTAGGAAACTCCACAATATTTTTGCATTATAGGCAAAATGCCCGTGCAGCACACTGTTGCTCTGAATGTCTTTAACTATAATTTTGGCTTGTGAAACAGATTAAGGGAATATGCAGGGCCCACGTGATCCTCCTATAACTGCTCAGAGAATGCCACAAGCAAGACCTGAATAGAGATTAGTCCTGCTTCTTCATCTTTGATGTAGGGATTCTGAGCCAAGCCAATATCTTAAATGACTGTCACCTGCTGTGCTGCTGTATTTCCCCCAGGGATGCTGTGATCATTGGCAGGTTACTGCAAATCAGAAAGACACTTGACTACTTCTCACTGACAGCAGTGCTACAGGGAGGCTGGTCTTTTTATTTATCTGTCTTTCTGCATGATCACAGCGAGACTATCGAGTGTCCAACATGTACAAACCTCCGAGCTATACGTGCACACGCCGTGCTGACCAAAGTGTCACCCTGTACTAAAATCAATATTGATTCCTTTCATTGCTCTAACTGGAGATTCATTCAGACAAGTCGTGCATGTGTTGGCAACTCAGTCACAGCATCTTTGCTTATTTCCCTAATAAAATTATGTAAATCAGGTTGTGGTGCAAACAAGCCCTGAAAAGTGCAAGCAAATGGCTCCTTCATTACCAATTACAAGTGCAAATTGCCTCAGCTTTAAAATTAATCCACCAAGGCTGACACCTTTGCACCCCAAAGCCTCTTCACAAACGAAGCATTCTCTGATCTTATCTGAGTTTGTGGGACGGGAAACCCTCGCTCCTGCTTACCTGACTTGCTGGTGACAATACGGCATCTTGGCAGCAATGTTTGGAACAATTCTGAAAGGGAAAAGTCACTGCCACAAGTCTAAGAAGTGTGGGTGGTGAGTGGATTAGACACAATCTGAATTTGCCTAACCTTGACTTAAAATGAGGAGATTTACATGTAATCTACACACACTTACCGGCTGCTTTGTTAGGTGCAGCTGTTCAGCTGCTCGTTAACAAAAACACCCAATCAGCCAGTCACGTGGCAGCGAGTCAGGCACGCAGACGTGTGTAGTAATGTTCTTATATTGGACAGCGTGGGATTCCCTTTACGAGAACAGTGATGCTGGACTGAGAAGTTTGAGCGGTTTCTGCATTAGTCCTGGATCTTTTAATCCTCAAAAATGATGATGAAAGAAATAATCCTACTGCTTACATTCAGCATTTCTCAGCATCCAATAATGTTTTTAATCATTACTTTTGTTCTCAGTCACTGTTTAGTCACCAAAACTACTTTGTGTAGCTATCGTGGTCCGAGCAGTGGGCGTGATGTCGTCCTCACTGCCCGGAGCAGCACTCATTAGCACGCAATCAGAGACAGGATAGAAGAAGCAGGTGGGCTTGCATGCCCCCACCAGACAGTGTTAGAGATTGTGCTCAGCACACATGTTCCGCAGTGTGATGGTATTTGTCCATCAGAGGAAAAAATGTAATTTGCGTATACACACACACACACACACACACACACACACACGAATAACAGAAGAATAATAAAATATATTATTAATTAATAAACATATGGAGTATTATGTGCAGCTAATATCAGTGTACCTCATTGGCCAGCCTCCCCTGGACTGATTGTTTGGAGAGTACTTCCTGGAAGTGCCGTCATGAGCACGAGCACTGGTACCTCTGAAAATGGGCGCTGGATCCAATCCAGCCAGTGGCTTAGATTAGTTCATGAAATCATTAGTTTTTACTTCTTGTCTTTGTGGTTTCTCCTTGTGCTTATCTGCCACCCACTGTTTTCACCTTCCTCACTCCCACCTGTATCACAATAACACAACAGAAAAATGCAACAACAAATAGCTTTAAATATGTAAATATAAATTTCATGTTATAAACAGTTCATAAAAGAAGTTTAAAAAGTTTAACTACGAGTTCTGGGCAAAGAAAAGATGTGTGGGAATGGTCCTTTAATTTTCCCTCCTCTTCCAGCCAGCATAGCTCAGCTTTGGAAAATGATGGCTGGGAACACCAGGGAAGCCTCAGTGTGACTTTTACGTTTTCTTGGGAATTATGAAGTTTTCCTCACCCAGAGAAAACTGGGAACAGAAAAATTGGAAAACTGAAGGAGAGAGAGTCACATTTTGAGTTGATGTGATTAACCAAATGCATGATTTAAGCATGCATCTTTATTAGATTGAAGCTGGCAGCGGGAGGAAAAGCTTCCACCATTTTCCTCAAAGTGGCAGAATCTGTTGATTTAGCTTCTTGATGGCGAGTTAAAGACAAAGCCTCGCGTCAGGGTGACGAGCATCAGTTAAATTAGCTCGTAGTAGTAGACTGAGTTTATTACCGCTGGATGGAACAGACCGGGCAGATGCTGGAAACTGAGAAGAAAGTTTTTATATTCGATCGGATTCTAAAACTAAGATCTGAAGCTTTAATGAAGCAACGTAGGCGAGGAGTTAACTGAAAACTATTTCCAGCTAATGAAAATGAGGGGAGACTGTCTTTATATGCGGTTTTCCGTTTAAAGGTTTTGGCTCGGGTCTTTTCACGGTGCTTTGGTCCAATGAGAAGTGTGAACGTGCGGTTCTAATGTGCTCTTTGGATGTCTGCGTTGGACTTGTTTCTTCCAGGCACTGGAGCCAAACTGACATCAGCTGTACCAGTTTTGTAATTGCAGTCATAGATCCAGTGCAGTGTTTTATGCGTTGTGTATCATGGCACCCCGCTGAGGCAGACGTGTTCGCTCTGCTCAGCGTTTTTCTGTTTGTGCTTTTTCCACAAATGCCACGCACTGCTACCACAGACATCGCCAGATAACACGGACTTTTTTATTTACTGGATTTGAACAACAAAACCTACATTTCTTAGTCTGGACCCCCTGCAGTATGCTCCCGACCCAGCAGAGCCCCCTCAGACGCTGCTGCACACATTATTCTCTGTCTCAAGACTCCTATGTCAGGATGCAGTTTGTTGACTATAGTTCCACCTTTAATATGGCCATTAAGCACAAACTCACCCATAAACACTTGGCCTGCACCCCACCCTGCACCCCACCCAATCTATCAGGACTGGTTACAGAACTTGGGCCCGCATTGTTACAAACACATGCACTCCACAGGGATGCCTCCTCAGCCTCATCTTCAGCACCCTGTTCAGCCAGGACTGTGTCACCTATCACACGGATAACATTATGCTAAAGTTCAAGGGCCATGCCACAGCCAAAGGACGCATCACTGGCATGGAGGGAGTTTGCCATTCTGATGTCATGGTGTGAGGACAACAATCTCAACATGGACAAGACGAAGGAGATGATAGTGGACATGAGGAAGGAGAGGAGACCCCACCGCCCCCACTGTTCATTCCAGCCTGTAGCCTGGAGAGGGTGAGCTGCTTTAATTACCTGGGAGTCTACACCAATCAGGACTTCACTTTGACATTCAACACCACACAGCTGCTGAAGAGAGCTCCACGGTGGAGGAGGTGGAGGAAGTTTGGTATGGATCCACGGTTGGGAGCATCGTGAACAGCTGCATCACCATGTGGTGCTGCAATGTTAATGCTAGAGGTGCAGACACCTGCAGAGAGTGGTGTAGACCTCCACTGCCCTCTCTCCAGAGCATCCATCCTCAAGGACTCTAACCCCCCCAACACAAACTCATCACACTTGTACCCTCAGGCTGGAGGTAGAGAAGTATGAAGTCTGAGGAACTCCTAAAGACCCGACAGGAGTTTAGAACCTCCGTGGGTGTTTGTCTGCATTTCACAGTTTGCGCACACATGATTGCACACTCACTGTAATTACTGCACATACAGCTGATGTACAAATGTGTGTTTTTATTGTTCGACGTCTGCTGTGGACAGCAAAGAAAGAGTTTCTCTACTGTGTGAATGACAGGAAGCTTTGAAGCTGAAACTTGAGAGGGCGGCTGCTGCTCGAAGGCTTTTTGTGTGTTTGTGTTTATTTCTAATAAGCTGCAAAGAAGCATATTGTCTTACATCCTGACTAAGTGCAAAGGAGAGCAGCAGTAGTCGATCCAGTTTGCAATGACTGTGGGTTTTCTACTCCTGACTATGCATTTGCATAATGGAATTATGGGCTCAGCCATGCTATGTCTTTAGTGGACCATTAGGCAGGCCTTTACTGGATTGTAATTAGTGGCTTCTGCCCTTCACCTTCATTAGCATGCAAATGAAAACTCTGAACACCAAGAAATATTTGGCACATTGAGAGAAAAATGCCAAAGTGATTAACAGGCAATTCTGAAGTGGAATTGTCTCTTTCTATCTATCACAGTTTAGAGTGCTTGAAATGAGACATTGCAAAGTGGTTAAGTACTCACAGGTTGATCTGCACGAGCATTTGAAGTGAACTGTGATGACATGACTGGTGACTGAGCGTTCGCTCTGACCAAAGGCTATTTATGCCTAATCGCAGAAAAATCGACCAGATGTTCTGCCTTGTACAATTTAGTCCCACAGTCAGCTGTTTGTTTCCACCTTGCAAACACATTTCTGCTGCTCCCGTCTTCCTCTCCATTTACACCCGTGTGATCCCACAAGATATTTTTAACCCCACTGTACTTGAACTTATAAACCATCTCCCAGCATTTGCAATTCTAATGTTCTCATTTGAATTAAACACTGATTAGCGTGAATACAATTGAACTTTCAAGACATGTCAGACAAGACCCTGCCAGAAGAAGCTCTCAACACATACACATTAATCACAGGAGATGGCTACTAGGCGGGCAAGTGAAAACATCCTTTCAGAGGTGCCAGAGAAAGGTGAATCCTGGTGGCTGCTTTTCTTTTCTTGGCCTTGTCTAATTATGAATCCCGTGCTAACACGGGGAGACAGCTTGGAAGCAACATCGGCTGCAAAGTTTTCCACTGAATTGGTGTGAAGTGCTGCGCCACAGCTAAAAACAAATCCATTTCTACAAACTCTTCCTTAATGGACGCCAAAATGGTATTTGTGTTGGCAGTAATCCTTATAGTATACATTGTACAGTGTAAAAGTTCCTAAGTTGGTCTTCACGGAGCAAATTATGCAAACTCATTGACTAAAAAAATGAAGTGCCCTCGGTGGTGTTTACTTCTTGGTTAAGCAATGTAAATCACATGAACATAACAGAGAGAAGTTAAACTGACTTCATGCAGTGTTTTTAAAGGTTGTATTAAATGAACTTCGCTAATTTAATATAAACAATATATGAGAGGCCTCCCTTTTAACTTTCCTCTTCCCCAATACACCACACATTTACAGGAAGATTGGTTTTTATTAACATCTGAAGAACAACCCGGAACATGAACACTGCCTGGGTGTCATTAATCACTGAAATAGTCCTACTCATGGTGCCTGCTTTAAAGTCTTCTTGGCCACACAAACACAGAACCACATTACACATCACCAAGAATCCACAAAATAACTGAAAGATTGATTACGCAGCCAAATTATTTCAAAACAATAACATTGCACTTGCCCCTGCACAAAATTTCCAAACTTAAAAAGTTAGATACAAATGACTAAATCAAACAAAACTGCAGAAAATACTTCAATACAGTATTCAAGCAAAAGGACAACTAACTAAATAAAAATAAGTAAACCTATAAAAATAGCGTAAATTAGACTAAATGCAGTAATTTAAAATAACCAAGGACTTTGTTTGCAGTCCTACATACTTGTTTAATGTGTGCATTAAAGGACATATCCTGGTCAAAAATGACTCCAAGATTTCTCACAGTGTTACTGGAGGCCAAGGTAATGCCATCCAGAGTAAGTATCTGCTTAGACACCATGTTTCTAAGATTTGTGGGGCCGAGCACAAGAACTTCAGTTTTATCTGAATTTAAAAGCAGGAAATTTGAGGTCATCCAGGCCTTTATGTTTTTAAGGCATTCCTGAAGTTTAACTAATTGATGTGTGTCATCTGGCTTCATGGATAAATAGAGCTGAGTATCATCTGCATAACAATGAAAATTAATGCAATGCTTTCTTATCAAATTACCTAAGGGAAGCATGTATAGTGTAAATAAGATTGGTCCAAGCACAGAACCCTGTGGAACTCCATAATTAGCCTTAGTGTGTGAGGAAGACTCCCCATTTAC
>VUQK01028344.1:8963-23720 GCA_015106715.1 Bujurquina vittata | reverse complement strand
GATTTATTTATCTTAACAGTTTATCAAACAACAGTTCCATGATCCATCCATCCACCCATCCATCATCCATCCATCCTTCCATCATTCATCCATCCTTCCATCCATCCATCCACCCATCCTTCCATCCATCCATCCATCACCCATCCATCATTCATCCATCCATCCACCCATCCATCCTTCATCCATCCATCCACCATCCATCCATCCATCCATCCACCCATCCTTCCATCCATTCATCAACCCACCCACCCATCTACCCATCCATCTATCCAATCATCCATCAACCCAACCATGATATGACTATCTATATGATATAATATCAATGTGAGTATCAGTTGAAACAAAAATACTAAAAATGTCCACTTTAATTCTTCCCAATCTGGCTAATTAGTGAAAATTTTTAAATTGCATTATATGTGAATCATGTTTCCAATGTGAATGCCATTGTTTAGCATAGTCCTCTGTCATAACATGATAATACTGAAGTGGTCCATAACCACTGCTGAATACTAACATATTAAATACATTGTGTGATATTAATCCCTGGACAAAGAGATTTGAGCAGTAGCGAGACCACATTTCCAGCATCACAGTTCAAAGGTTCAGGTGCAGCAGCATTAACGTTGCTCTTTGTGTCTCAGTGTGTCAGAAAAAAAAGAGTCAAAATAACTGAGAATACTTTAAGGTTAATTTGTTCATTTCAGGCAATTGAACCTTTGCCGTTTGTGCCGAGGCGTTTTATACTGTTGCTCTCATCGTGTACTGAAAATAACTTCTTTGTGTGTTTTTCTCTGGTGGATGGCCTTTTCACACCTCCCATTTGTATTTTTTTTTAGCCTGACCATTCAGCTGTTAGAATGGAGGAATGCGGTTGTATTGTTTAACTACAGCCATTTTCTACTGAAAGCGCGCGGGTTATTTATCTTGTAGAGTACAGGTGAACTCACCCTGTGAAGGGAAAAAAATATGAGCACTGACCTGAGCAAACTAGTATTTTTCTTCCCAGCAATGCCTATGCTGGTAAGCAAGAATGTTGAGTTGAGAATAGGAGTGAAATTTAAGGAGATAAACAAAAGTGTTCGCTGTTGGCGGTAGATGAAATGGACTGGGGTCACTGGGTCTCAGGAAATGGAATGCCTCACATAAAAGAGTGGTAAATTGTCATGACACGATATCACAGAGGATTCACTGAAGTCGCATCAAGGGAAAGAAACTGGTGTCCTCCACAAAATATTCTTTCCATTCCAAACCAAAAGAAAATCCGAGCAAGTAAAACACATAAGACAGGGAGAAATGAATGAAGAGGGTGGCACAGAAAGAGAGGCGAGAATGTAGATTACCTCTGGGGTCACCCCAGGTGTGCCTCTTGATCATGCTGTTGGTCTGGCTTAGAGGTTTTGATAAGGGTAGTGAATGTTTATTGAAGGTGGCGGCCTCACATGAGGCTCAGAAACAAACAGCGTGGAAAACATCCAGGGAACAGAGAGGCAGTAAACCATCATCCTGGCACGTATAAAAGCTCATATAAACATGTACCCCACTCATATTTCACCCCTTTATTGGACTCAGCTTCACAGCATATCCAAGATACACAAGTGTCTACAAGAAGATAGTCTAAATTATATCTCTATCGCTGTACCTGCTGTGGGTTACTGAGCAATTTGATGCCTAAAAACCCAAAACGTAAACACTCCTCTGATAATGGAGCTGGCAGCAAAGCATGAAGAATCTGAGTGGGATAATAGCTCACAGTTTTGTGATTCATATCTCATGAATTCTTTCCGGTGGCATACTTTTCACTGTCATAGCATAAACTTGACACAATAAAAAGACACACAGAAACCTTTTCATACATAACAAAGCTATACGTAAGTTTTTATCATGTTCATCCTGTCCTTATAATAAACTTATATATGATGCATTCCACATACTTCATATAGCTTCCAGTCATGGTGAAAAGAGAGAACAGCCAGCCAGGTGCTGCTAATCAAAATCACTTAATTAATTGATCACCAGCAGGTGTGAGCACTTCTATAAAAGCAGACGCTTTGTCAGTTTGTTGGTCTGGAGCATTCAGGTGTGTGTTAACGCAACACCAAGGAGGAAAACCATCAATAATGATCTTAAGCAATTGTTGCGGCCCATGAATCTGGGAAGGATGATAAGGCTATTTCTAGTCCATCATTCTACAGTGGGAATGGTTATTCACAAGTGGAAAACATCTCAAGTCAGCGGCCACTCTTCCCGGGACTGGGCATCCCAGCAAATTAACCCCAAGGTCAAAGACTGCAAAAAACCCACGAGCTGCATCTACACACCTCAGCATATTAAATGTTAAAGTTCACGATGGTACAATTAGAAAAACATTAAATAAGTATGATTTGTATAGAAGAGTTGCCAGGAGAAAGCCTCTTCTCTCTAAAAAGACCATGACAGCTTGGCTTAGGTTTGTAAAGTTGCATTTGAACAAATCACAAGTCTTCTGGAACAATGTCCTTTGGCCAGAGTCGACCATGAACGCCTCTGCATACCAAAAATATTCTAGAGTCAAATGTGAGGCCGTCTGTTTGACGGCTAGAGCTTGGCTGAAATTGGGTCATTCAACAGGACAGCGATCCCAAGCACAGCAGCAAATCTACAACAGAACGGCCAAAAAAGAAAAGAATCAGGGTGCTGCAATGACCCAAAGTCCAGACCTCAACCTGACAGAAATGCTGTGGCAGGATCTTATAAGAGCTGTTCATAAATGAATGCCTGCAGGTCTCAGTGAACTGAAGCAGTGCTGTAAAGAGTGTGTAAAGAGTGGGCCAAAAATTCCTCCACAGTGATGTGAGACACTGATAAGGTTAAACAGAAAACTGCTACTTCAAGTTATTGCTGCTAAAGGTGGTTCTACAAGCTGCTGGATCATGGCTTGTACTGACCCCCCCCCCCCTTCTGCATTTTGGCTTAGTTATTTTTAAATAAAAAGGTGACACTGTGTGAAATGGCATGTGTGGCTGTTCATCTGAGGTTGTATTTAAATCATTTTAGAACCTGGCAAAAAGTAAAACCTTCAAACTAAAAGACAGCTAGATATGGTAATTTAATTCACCAGTATCTGAATATATCTTATGCTTTCTCTTCGTGTCTATTAAATTGCTCTAAAATAAGCAGTGTTGAATTTCACTGGAGCTTCTTCAGCTCTGCACTTTTTTGTGACGTGAGCATGTTGTACTACAGAATTGTGTCATCGCTAATGGAGCTCTGTGCAAGAAATGACCTTTTTAACTTTTTTTGTAAAACACTTTTTAATATACTGCCTCAAACAGGAAACACTTGTAGGAAAAAGGTGCTTTTAGGCACACAAATTTCATGAAGGTACAGAAATTTCAGGTGACAAAATTGAAATATGAATTGTTTTGTTGTATGATGTAAGCTTGCACACAGAGAAGGAGCAGAGAGGACGTTTATTTGCTTGACAATTTATATGGGTCAAAAGTCATTATAGTGACCCAAAGTGAATGATTACTACAATTTGTAGTTGCCTCCAACTCTCTAAGGAGTACTTAGTTCCTTTTATCAAAATGCTTTAGTCATATTGGCCTTTGGAGTTGTTTCTTGCAGCAGCAGGCAGCATTTTCGTGTGTGTGAAAAAGCTCTGAGAAAAACACTCTATGACAATTCCAAATGGCAAAGAAATAAAGTTACTGAGTGAACACAGTGGAGCACTGAGCAGCCAAAAAGCCAGATAATTCCACTGGGAGAGATGAAAATTTGAGCTAAGCTGGAAAGAAACATGATTCTTAATGAATTCTAATGTTGAACTTTTTAATGTGTCAGCCTTGTGTTCACAGCTTGCTCAACTTCCCTTGAAGTGTCCAAAGAAATAAATAAGCGCTATAAAGTACAGTACTGCGCAAGTCTTGAACAACCAATTTTTTTTTCTTTATTTTTTGCTAGGAAATGAGAAACATGAGAAATCATACATAGAGTATGATTACATAAACAGAGTTTATACAATTCTAACAAGCTTGGGGGTCAATATTTGTTCTGACCACCTTTATTCTTGAACACTGTCTGAACTCTCTGAGGCAGCTTTCGTGCCATTTCTTTAAGTATTATTCATGAATTGTTATCCAGGATTCTTGAAGCTCTTCTTTGGATGTTGGCTGCCTTTTGTTCTGTTCTCTGCCAAGATGATCCCACACTGCTTCAGTAATGTTGAAGTCCGGGCTCTGGGGAGGCCAATCCATGACTGATAGGATTCCACTGAGTGTTTTTCTGTCCAGGTATGCTTTTACTGCATTGGGATCACTGCCATGCTGGAAAATGAAGCTGTTCCAATCAAATAGTTTCCAGATGGTATTGCATGGTTGATCAAAATCTGACTGTATTTTTCTGAGTTCATAATCCTGTCAATTTTGAAGTTTCCCAACACCACTGGTTGAAATGCAGCCCCAAACCATGGCAGTCTCCACTGTGTTTTACGGATGGCTGTAGACACTCACTGTTGTACTTCTCTTCTGACCACCTCTGTATATACTGACAACGAGTTGAACCAAAAGTTTCAACATTGGATTCATCACTATCAGACCTGTGGCCTCTGATTTTCCGTCCAGTTCTTGTGTAATCTGGCCTCAGCCTTTTCTCCCAGTTTCCCTTCCTTATGAATGGCTTCTTGACAGCCACCCTTCCACTGAGACCATTTCTAACGAGGCTTCAGTGAACAGTAGATGGATCAGCTTAACGGTCAGATGTATCTCTGAGGTCCTGTGTCAGGTCTCTGCATGACTTTCAGATATTGTTCACCTGCTGTAGATACTTTTTTAGGGCTGCCACTTCTTTTGTCCTCCAATTGTCCGGTTTCCTTAATTTCTTTAAGGACACACTGCACACTTGAGATTGGCCAAGTTTTAAGCTAACAGCTCTTTGGGAATCACCTTGTTGGTGCAAAAATCCTATTTTATGTCTGTATGACTGTGTTATCTTTGACATTTTTCATAGATTTAACTTAAAAAAATGGGAACAAATGGTGTTTTTGCAAGTGGCTGGTAGTAAAAAAGTGCCTAAAGATACAATTTCAAATTAACAAGTTGTCTGTTACTGTATTTGTAGACACAAAACTGGTTCATCTGTTGAGTTAGGTGATTTTTTTGGTGGGGTGACAAGAAAGTCTGGCTTCTTGGAAGCAAAACATAAAGAAATAAGAGGTCCCTCAAGACTTTTGCACAGTACTGTACATTATAATATTAAGTATTTTACTTTGTTTCTTATCTTCGTTTTCAATATACTGTTGAGTATGACATTTGATATCAAACAACATATAAAACACAGATTAATAAACCAACAATAATAAGCCTGTAAAATGTATAATAATCTCCTGCTCTAAGAGTTGGATTGCATCTTACAAGTATCATTTTTGATACTTAAAAATACATTTTTAGGATGAATGCAGTACTTTTACAGTGTTTTTAGATTTTAAAATGATTTTTGCTTTACGGTTTAGTTTTTGTTGTTGTTTTTGTCCTGTTTTACTACTGTGAATTACTACATATACAATAAATATCTACTAAAACAGTGAATTACTGTTAATGTGCATGAAACTACAACTTCACTGTTCATTTCCTTTGTTGCATGCCATATCCTCCTTCCTCAGCCTGTGTTTCCCGCCTTTATCTCCTCTGCCTGCATTCAACAAAGGCAAAATGCTACGAAACAATAAAAAACAAATCCTGTTAATGAATAAGTGAAAATAGCATCATTTTCCCCGAACACTGTTGCCTTGAGAAAAGACACAAAACAGCACTTTGCATGTGAAAAAGGCCACTAAATTCGAGTGATTCTTTGTGGAATTTAAAAAAAAAAAATCAATTAAGTTACCCACACCAGTTCTGGACTGAATTGCACACAGCAGTCAGCTAACAGAATGAAAAGGGGAAAAAAAGAGAGAAAGGTAAAGAAACAAAAGCAGCACAGTACAAAAAGACCAGCTGAGAGAAAGAAAGAGAGCTCCGATCTTGATAAGGACTCTTAAGATAGACACCCACAATGAGAGTGAGTGAATCATTGTTCAGGGAAATGGCAGACATGGTCCAATTTGCCGGAGATTTATAGGTAGGAAATCAAATGCCACAGTATATCAATTAGTCAAGGCTACACCTCGGCAATTCAATGCACAGAAACAATGAGCCCTTCCTGAGAAGGTAGAGCCCGTGATGGAGAGGTATTACTGTGTTGGTTTTTGCTCACGTCTGATTCCTCCTAATAACAGCTGAAAGTTGATTTGAATTTGTGCTCTTATCAGCGGTGCTGGAGAGGAACTCTTCAGCCAAGACCATCTTCCAACAGCTTCCCGAAGCCGCGAGCCGCAGCCCAACCGCTCAGCTCTCAGTGGTAAAATATAAGAGCGCCTATTTCTTCTGCAAAACTCTATCATCTGGCAGGGAAAGCCTCTAAATCTTGTTATAAGCTCAGAGAGGATAGAGTGGCACACCATTTATGAACGCCGCATTGAAGCCCGGGGGACGTTATAAGAATTACCCCGGATCTTTTCAATGCCAAAAAACCCAATCACGATAAAACTGGTTTCATTTGTCACAGGCTTTAATGTTGGTTTGTCTGAAACAAGGCAGCGGATAGAAGATAGGGGCATTGTGTTGAGACTGACCTTTAGTTACACACAAAGAAATAGAGGGACGAGAATGGACCTAAAAAGGTACAAAGCTTTGTCGCTCCAGCTGTACCCTAGTGGAGTACAACATTGTACCTCTGAGCCTAGGAATTTTGGTTTTGTACCCTTGGGGTGATTTACTGTGGACCTTCAGAGGTACAAAAATCAAAATTCCTAGGCTCAGAGGTACAATGTTGTACTCCACTAGGGTACAGCTGGAGCGACAAAGCTTTGTACCTTTTTAGGTCCATTCTTGTCCCTCTATTTCTTTGTGTGTAAGGTCTCCCTAAAAGCAAAATAAAGGTTTGAATTTAAAAAATTATGCAATAAATAACCAAGGGCAATCTTTCACACACACACATATACATACATTATATATATATATATATAAACACAAAAAAGACATTTTAAAATGAGACCATTTGTCTGAAATTACAGGAAGTATGTGTTCTTAACTATTCCAGTCCTAAATCATCTGCCTCTCAAAGTCATTGTGCGTGCTGCTTGGATGAGAAGCGTAGCAAACATGCTTAGACTGAGCCCTCAGTCGCAGCTCCTGTGAGGGTTACTTTGAATATCTTTCGCTCTTCAATTTCACTATCATATGCTAACAATGGAGAAATCACTTCTCAGGAGAGAAAAGGGGTGACGCTCTGGACACAATCTCAGAGATGCTATGTAAGGTTATACGAGATGCATTTACATGTTAATGTGCAACTTGCATGAAGCTCTTTTATTTAAGTTCAACTTTGAGTGCACTGGAATGCAGTGTTATTGATTTATGGCTTGGCAATGCTGCCCTTCAGTGGCAGCTGACTAGAATCACTTTTTTTTTCCTCCAGATGAGTTGGAGAAAGGAAACTGATTGTGGCAAGGAGAGAAAATTTTGATGATATAGTGGCAGCAGGAGCAGACTGAACCAAAATAAATACAATAATAGATTCTCATATTTGTACAGTAGTAAACTTCACAGTAAAAAATATTACATTGTGATGAAATACCATTTGCTCCATCTCCAAAAGCCATTCTTCTTCATTAGTTAGCCTGTAATATAAAGTGATACCTAGTATGTGTCTCCCAGTTTGAAAAAGCGTCCCTCCATGTAGGTCAAGAGCACGCAAATGTCAGGATTTGTTCAAATGCAGTAAAGACAGATGCTTGGCGGCAGTTGCCTGGAAAACTAATCTAACAAGGTGATCTATCAGCCCCTGAGTTTCTGCCCTGCTTGGGTTTCACCGTCCTGAGGCCCAAAGACTCACAGATTCACAGGCTACCTCTGGTTCCTGGAGATCAAAGTGTGGAGTTTGGATTTTGAAAATGCACAAACCGCAAAGCCACATTCAGTCTTGTTAAAGCATTGTTCTCAGCGGGCATTTTTGTAACACAAATGTCAAACCGTTCCCCGGATCTAGCCGAATGACACATGTTTAGATTGTCTGATGGTGTTGTACACAAAGTGATGCTGACCTCACCGTGACACCAACTCTCTTCCAGGCCTGTTCAGCCTGACAGAGTTCAGATGCACTAACCTATAATTATATAATTTGTAGACTGTTTAAGAACATAATTTGTACTACTTTTCCACTCTTTGATGATGCAATGTAACCATCAACCGCTTGTTCTTTTTCAATAACAATACCGGGCAGTATTTTCTGAATCAGTTCTTCACACAGGACCACCACTCCATGTGCCACCCACATAACAAAACAAAGTGCCAAACAAAGAAGGCCAGTGAAAAATAGCATGTCCAAACCCTAAAACACATAAAACGCATGCATAAACATTATACATTACACTGGTGGCCACCCCCTTCCCATTCACACTCGCGTAAGAGATAATAAATCACTGAAAGAAGTTCATGAAATAATCACACAACACTAAACAACAAACACAGAAAGAGGAAACGATTTTCACATCTTTGTCGCAGAGGCGTTGCAGTAGCCGCGTTTCTCCATTGGGTGTCGCTCAACTACTGCGCCTATTTGCATCCAGCGCCCAACCTCTGGGGCTGCTAAATGTGCTGGGCCAATCATAGGAGAGGTGGGCGGGTTTCCATTGTTACTACAGATACTCCAAGAAGTTTGCACCGACCTGCTGCTGCTGCACCTATGAGTCTCCATGTAAATGGATTATGCCGAGATAAGGAGCATATGACTCGCCCTCCGTCCGATAATGGCACGCGATGGTTCATCTGTGGAGGATTTCCCGGACAAAGTGATGCCCTTAGCGGCGCCCTGCATGTGCAGCAAGAAGTGCAGGAGTCGGAGCAGCAGCGTCGTGTTCCTGGGATTATTCCTGCTGTCGCTGACCCTTCACGCTGTCACCCTCGTCTGCTATTTGGACCTGCGGTCCGAAGTCAAAAGGGAAATTATTCACCAGAAGCGGGACGCAATGGTGACACTTGCGGGGAGTGACCTGGCTGACCCGGCGGCGGTGCTCCCGCTCGGCCACCCAGTCCGACTGGACTCCGGCAGCAGCCGCGGAGGAGAGAGTCATGAGGTAAAAAAATATATTAATAATTATAATTAAAGAAAGTCTCAATGAAGAGACACGGGAGCGTCTATAACGCGACATTGCTTTCATTCCTCACACGGAGGCTGTTCGTGTTCATTCACCTCCGCTCGGTCCTCCTGTTCCTGGATCACGGTGTCAGGTTTTGTGTGTGCGCTGTTGCGGCATGTTTCTGGGCACCTTCTTTTACAGTAGCCTGTCACGACGTTTTGTCAGCTCAGTTTTCAGACAAGTATGTTTTAGGATGGATTTGCGCTCCCGTGTGCGTGATTACGCCTCTTGGACGGAGGCGCGCAAAGGTGTAGGCTTTAAATCTGTCACCTGGCCAGAGGCTGCGGTTCAGGTAAGCGGATCCAGGGTGGGCAGAAGGTGAGGACTTATGGTTCAGATTTTTGGCTTTGTAAAACAAAGAAAACAGTTTTTGGAACAACAAAAAAAAAAATCTCAGTTAACTCGTTTAGTTCTATAATGGGCGCATTTTTTGTTAAGTAAAACCACATTTTAACCCAATTTGTCTCGTTTCCAGAGCTCCCCCCTTGCTCCTCCTCAACAGACAGAGGTCCATGCTCTCAAAACTTAGGCAGCTTGCCCAGCTGGAATCGCAGAGACAGGTCAGGCTGTGTGCTGGAGCAGGTGGACGGAAAATTAACTGGATCACCAGCAGGTGCAAAGCCCAAGGGCTGATGTAAATTCATCAGGACTTAGATGGGGCACTTGGTACTTGGAGCAAAGCCAGCCTGCTTCTCACGTGTGTTTTCTTCCCTGGCTGCAGGCTAATTGAACGGTCATTTGTGTTGTCTGTGGCTTTGGCAACTGCCCCACAACCACTAAAGACCACCGCAACACCGCCACACACTCCCTAATTTCATCAGCACAAAAGGCCCGAGTGTACCTCTCAACTTTGCATTGCTTGCTCAATTAGCTCATATGTCAGCGGTTGTGTAAGCTTTTCACAGAGAAAACGATACTCTGTGTGGGGCATTGGCTGGACATTTAGTTGTGCAGAGCTGTCAACTTGATAGCCACCCAGAGGAATTCAAGTTATCCAGGATGGGCGCATTTATTCCTCTGTAGGAAAGATAAATGAGACCCATTGCTCATATTTGGATTTGCTCCGTAACATTTTCCTTTCATGAGCTCAGCCTATTAATTTAGTCCTCGGTGTGTCCTTTGCTAAGCTTATTTTAGATAGTAGTGGTTTCCCCAGTTAAATCCGAATGAGATGGGCCTGGTATTCGGCCCAGATGGTGACGCTTCATGAGGTGAAAGACTGTGGCCCAGCTGTAAATATTTAACAGTGCTGTGATGCTGTCCTTGCCAGATGTCTGCATTAAACAACTCTGATTACACATCCCACAGTTTACATAGTTGGAGAAACAGGAGCATGTGGCATTTAGACGCAGCAGCCACACTTGTTAGCTTTTCTGGCATTTCCTTTGAAGGATCTTTTTTCCTTTTTTTTGCAGGGCTAAAAATTGTTTATTGGATTTTTCACACAGCTCTTCATCAAAAGCACTTCAGGGGTATCGGGGAAATTTCATGTGATGGCCAGGTATACAGACAAGTGTAACCAAAAACATGAAAAGCCTTGGAAAACCAAAACAGAGTAAAGTAAAGTCAGGTATCAGTACCAGCACACGTACCACACAGGCTGGCTTCCTACATACATGAAATGGTTCGGTTTTGTTGTGTTGTAATAGCAGTGAGTCAAGCTGCAGCCTCTGTTCAGATGGAACTATTTTGTGGTTGAACTGTGTTTTGAAAAAGACAAGTGGTGCGGTTTGTCAGCATCTAAAAACAGCCTCAGCATCCGATCGTTCAGCGGGGCCGGTCAGTGCCGAACAGAAACTAGAGACGGTCACGCATTGGCATCGCGCCAGCCAAGTACTCAGTCATTACCACATTAATACGTAATGCTTTGTGCACATGAGCATGATCGCACCTATCTTTGAAGTCAGCCTTCAGAACACATCTGTAAAATAGTCAAACAGCCTTGAATGAATGAAAAGCTCAATTTTGGTCAGTTGAAATCATGGTATCAAGGAAGGCTCTAAACTTCTATCAAAAGAAGAAAATCTGTTGTCTCAGAAGTGAACTAGTTTTAAATGATATAAATATACAAATATTTCTTCCGCTCCTAAGAAACTTTGTAATACATTTTAGTGTTGGATTTTTTTTTATGTTTTGCCAACACCTGTCACTTTTTTCCCTAAAAAGAAACACAAGTTGAGTTATTATTACTGAGGCCTGGCCTCTCTTTGCAGACGCCGTGTGCAGATGCACACTTGATCTGAAGGTGGTGATTGTGGCTAAAACTTCCAGATAAGAATCTTGGCTGTACAGCCAGTAATACTACAAGTGTGTAATTGGTTTCCAGAATCTCTCCGAGAGCAGAGGAGGAACTGCTGGTGAGGTGACGCGAGGCGAAGAAAGAAAATAAGCAAACGCTATCAGACAGAGTTCAAACTCTGTGAGACTATTTGTGTCTCCTTGGATGTCTGAAAAATTGATTTTATTTTTTTTAATCTTCACTTTCACAGATGTAAGCACAGAATTGGAATCGATATTGTTTTGCAGACTAAGCTGGCACTTGAAATGTTTACAGCTCTTTAGAGATTTAAACCACAAGTGAAAATATGAAGCGTTTTGTAACAGAAAATCATTTGTTTCTTTGGACTCGTTTAAACTTTAAGCACTAATTTAAAACCTCACGCTTTTTCAGATCCTTCTAGTTGCTTCTTAATGAGTAGATGATCTGGTCATTTACGATCTGGGCCGGCAAAGTGAACAAACAGTCATCACCTCGGCAGTCGCAGTGGGTATGCCCTTGAGCAAGGCAGTAAATCCCAGCTGTCCGGCAGATCCTGCATAGTTCCCAACAGTAAAAATCCCCTCCCAGGTGTGCGTACTGTAGCGCTAAAATCTGTGCTACAAATGTGATGTAAGGAGAGGGAGAGCAAGTGCCTCCCTCAGTCAGCCTGACCCTCATTCACCTTACAGCGGTGAGTGAAACATAATAAACGTGGAGTCCACAGAACAGTTCAAAATGTAAGCTCCGGGAACGTTTTACTCTTGAGCCTAACACTTTTCTTATAGCTATTATATGAAATAATTCTCTCCTCTGATGTATGCCTTTAAAGTCCCACAAAGAACAGATGCTGAAACATCTGGAGTCTAGTTAACGGCTATTAAAAAAGTCAGTTTGATGGGACAAAAAAAGTCCTCAGCAGCATACAAGCTCTGGGGGCGCCCGGGTGGGCTGTCACCCACATCTACTTTAATTGTGACCGGTACATAATTGGTTAAAACAGCAGTATCATACATGCACTAAGAGCACGTCTGCATAGCAGGGATTAATCAGCACAGACATAAAAGCACAAGTCATAGGAGCAGAAACATCAGAGATACGCGGCTGCGAGCTTTTGCGTATAAGCTTGCACGCTCTTGACAGACAGATGGCGTAGACGCCCAGTAAAGATTGAGTCCAGAGTCGCAAACATCTACCATAATAATAAATTCTCAAGGCTTTTACAGCATTCAGCGAGGAATGGTTTTGCCAGCGAGTGTTGCAACCATCTGAAAAGTTGACTGGCTGCTGACAGGCTACATTTCCCTTAGGTTGAGCTCCACAGATTTTCCGATGATAATCTATGCATCATGTTATTAAATTACCCAAGTTATGGTTAAAAACACATGGTCTTTCAAAGAGCAAGCTCTGATAATGGCTGAGGGGAGGACACCCTTTTTTTTCTTTTCTTTTTTTTTTATGATATTTAAGAAGAAAACACACAGTCGCTGTCGAATCCAGGAGTGTGAATCACAGGAGTATTAGGTGCAATCAGCTTTCAAAAGTATGCATGCCACTGAACTTAGTAATGCCTGTTCAGCAGTGATGGGCACCCAGACTGCAATCACAGCCAAACGGCCCTCAGTTTCACCTCCTCAGGTTTACGGCATTAAATTCTAAACCACAGTTTAGTTGTCGCTAACTGTTAATGACATCACAAGATTTGGAGACACTGCTGTCTGTATTTGTGGAGAATTGGGAGTCAGTAATGCTACCGGAGGCCTGTAGCATTTTATTTTTGTATTAAGCTGGAAACGTCACAAATGTCAGGAACATTTTGAGGATAAGTGGTAAGAATGCATGCAGTTTGTAATAGTAAGTGTTAATAAGGCAAAAAGAAGTCTTGTGATCCCAAAATTACACATCCCCGGGGTGACTGAATTTTAGTCATATCCTCACGAAGCAACAGGGAATCTGCGAGCAACAGCAACCCCCACGCTTTGAAGATTTGAAAGCCCTCTAATTAATAGCATTTTTCCCCTTGTGCTGAAAAAGAATGGTTTACTCAATAGTTGGCACTTGGCATACATACCAACACATTGTCATCCTGATTTACTGTAACTCTGCGTGCCTTTGAAGGGTACGAAGACTGTAAATGTTGTAATGAAGTGAAATGAAGCAAAAAAGAGTGAAAAACCATTTCTTATAGTCATATAATGGAAGGCAAAAAAAAAAAATCCCTTTGTTGCCTTCATCTACGAGCCGCACCAGTTTGGTAGTAGCCTCGCAGACTGCTTGTTTGTCTTCTGTCGTTCTGCTGGGGCTTAATCTCGGGCCAGAAATTGGCTGTTGAATCGTGTTTGGCTGTCAGAACAGAAGAAAGTGTAACGCCATATGGCTGAATATACACCACAAATCCTTTGAGAGGTAAAAGCCCCCCCTATATGCCAACAGCTGGAGAGGAGATGTGGAAGCACCTGCGCACCAAATGAACAGCAAACGTCGCTGCTTGAAGGAACATCTGGAGGTCTGCGCGTCGGCATAAACCATTCCAGCACACACTCCTCCATCGGGCTGGAATTCCCGTGCTCATAAGGTCAGACATGGCTGGCAGCTGGTCAGGGATGTAGACATTAACTGCTTTGAGCTTGCCCAGCACAGTCGGCGTCGGGTGTTTGACATGATACATCTATTCCCCCACCCAAGGGGGGCGGGAGGGTTCCCGCATCTGAGACGAGGTATAAAAGAAATTCGAAACATAACTTTATCGTGTTTTGTAGCGGCTCTGCTTTAAAACCACACAAAGGTTCTGGGAGTTCACGCTGCTTTCAGAAGTTTCAAGGAGTTTCCCTGTCATCGAGGCTTAATAACTGTGTTTACTTGAGTGTCACAGATGGAAACGGGGAATATATCATCCTGGGGCCTACTGGGGTAGGCCCCCCAAGGTAAAAAAAGAGAGAGGTCAAAGTGTCTGTCGGTAAGGTTGCTTGCTTCGTTTCTAAGCAGTAAGGCGAAACTATAAATGGTTATTTATTATCTTTTGATCCATGCTAAGGTGCTGCATGCATCACTGCTTTGGAGATGTCAGTTATCCAAACACCGAGCAGATGTCCAGCTCTCTACAAGCTGTCTGGTTGTCGGCCATCGAGAGCCTTTATGTCTTGTGCTATTACCTTTATTTACGCTGACACTCCAAAGTGTGACCAAAAGCGGTCTCGTTTATTGTGAGGCTCAATGAAAAATTTGGCTTTGGGTGGTCTTGTTGTGTTTGCTGTGCCAGGTTTTTTTTTTTTTTTCTGGGAACCCC
>VUQK01028338.1:7227-23781 GCA_015106715.1 Bujurquina vittata | reverse complement strand
AAGCGACTTACAATAATATTACAATAGTATAAAATTTAAAACATTAAAACAATGCAAGATTAAAAGAATGTACCTATACATATCAGGCAGTTATATTGGCTAATGCAGGTGTTCTCTAAAGAGCTCAGGTTTTAAGAGTTTCTTGAAAACAGCGAGAGACTCCGCTGCCCTGGTGGAGGTAGGCAGCTTGTTCCACCATCTTGGAACTATGGAGGAGAACAGTCTGGATTGCTTAGTGAGGATGTTGAGTAAAGCAAGCCGACGTTCAGAAGAGGAGCGCAGTGGCCGAAGCGGAGCATAGGCCTTTAGGAGCAAGTGCAGGTAGTAGGACGCCTGCTCAGTCAACACCTTGTAGGCGATCTTGCAGGCTTTATATTTGATGCGAGCAGCAACCGGAAGCCAATGGAGCTCAATAAGCAGTGGGGTGACATGTGCCCGTTTTGGATGGTTGAAGACCAGGCGTGCTGCTGCGTTCTGGATCATCTGTAATGGTTTTATAGCACAGGCTGGAAGGTCCGTTAACACTGCATTGCAGAAGTCAAGGCGCGAGATGACCACAGCCTGCACCAGGAGTTGAGTGGCATGTTGCGTAAGAAACGGTCTAATTTGTCTGATGTTATAAAGCGCAAAGCGACAAGAACGAGGCCACTTGATGTGTAAATGATAGCTGATCATCAAACATCACTCCCATGTTCCTAGCAACCTTCACTGGAGAAAGTGAGATTGAATCGATTGTTAAGGTTAGGTTATGTTGAACCGACTGTTTTCCAGGAAACACCAGTAGTTCAGTCTTAGAAAGGTTAAGTTGAAGATGGTGTGCCTTCATCCATGAGGATATATCTGAAAGGCAATGAGATATCCGTGCTGAGATCGAAGAGTCATCCGGCGGGAATGACAGGTAAAGCTGAGTATCATCGGCAAAGCAATGGTAGGAGAAACCATGAGAACAAATAACTGGGCCCAAAGAGTCCCACTACTGAGCCTTGGTGCACTCCGGTGGACAGTGAGCACGATGAAGACAGCTGTCCCAGCCATGACACTTTAAAAGAACATTCAGCAAGGTAGGATCTGAACCATATAGCGGTGCGCCTGAGATACCCATGCTTGAGAATATAGATAGGAGTAGGTGATGATTGACTGTATCAAAGGCTGCTGACAGGTCCAGCAGAATAAGCACTGAGACTGTCCAGCAGCTCTGGCAGTTTTTAATGCTTCAGTCACAGACAACAGAGCCATCTCTGTGGAATGTCCCTTTTTAAAACCAGATTGGTTATGATCTAGGTGATTATTCTGAGAAAGAAAGCCAGAGATCTGCTTATGCACTGCCCTTTCTATGAGTTTAGAAAGGAAAGGTAATAGTGAGACCGGTCGATTTACTGGTTGATCTACATTCCTACCCTCACCTATGGCCATGAGATCTGGGTGGGGACTGAAAGAATGAGATCACAGATACAAGCAGCAGGAATTAGCTTCCTCCAAAGGCTGGCTGGGGTCAGAGCACAGCCACTACTCACTCCTCCACATCAAAAGGAGCCAGGTAGTTTGGTCACCTGTGACTACTAGGTGAGGTGTTCTGGACACGTCCCTTCTCTCACTGGGACGAGGCCCAGAGAGGCGGCCCCAAATCAGAGCCAGAACACACTGGACAGATTATCTCTTGGCTGGCTTGGAGACCCATGAGGTCAGATGGGTGGATTTCACACCATTTTCATGTACGTGAGTAGGTTAACCGGATGCTAAACATCTGGACAATGCACAGATGAATGCTGCGTATACGTAATGCAGATATTTTTTTTGACAGCTGCTACACATAATAAAAATGCCACACAAAGTAAGGAAATTTGCATTTGGTTGACTATTTCTTTATTGTAACAATGCTTCTTGATAATAAATCTCATATTATTGAAAAGCTTGTTTGGCAAGTTTTTCATGGGTGGAACCCACTTACTCAACTCTGCTGCTCAACTCACAAATGTATTTTCCTTAGAAATGTGGCTCCATTTAAGAGAAAATAAACAGGCTTTCTAATTGTATATGATTTATTGCAAGAAACATTGTTACAACAAAGAAATAATCCACCAAACACAAATGTCCCTATTTTTGTGCTAGGTTCATGCATTACATAATTTGTAAGAATTTAAGTGATATAAAAATGATTCCCAAAAGCCATATAGGAAGTGATATTCTGGTACCCTAGGCAGTTTATATGGTAAGTTTCATCCAGATGATCACTGTATTAAAAAAATGCTTCATTTTTTTACCCCAGTGTCACACTTGATTACACAATAGTAGACAGACTCATTTACCAAAATCAGCATTGTTTAGGTAGAAATAATTATCCTCAAAGAGAACAATTGGGGAATCAAAGGAAAACAGTGACAAGAACTAACAACTAACACAGGATACAAAAATAGCAACTCTCAAAGTAAAACAAGAAGTAACCAGAAGAGAAACACTAACAAAGACATGAAGACTCACACAGGGATCAGCTGCTACAGAAATACCAGACAGAGGGAGGAACAAACAGAGGAAACTGAAATTAGTGCCAATAAAAATCAAGACATGAAGCTGGAACTTATGATTAGAATAACTATGAACTAAAATCAGGCATCAACAAAATCACAAAACTCAGAAACACGACCAAACCCTGAGAACACGACTCCGTCAGACTCCGACAGACTTTCTATGTTCATTTATACTTTTCCTCATGCTTAATCAGATGCTGGTATATTTAGCACTTAATCTGTGATGGGGGAATCACAAAGCTTGTATCAGTTACACCAGCGACACCAGGACGTCTGCTGTCTTGTTGAGTCTGTAAGATGTGAAAATGAACTAGAGTGTGTCACGATATGAGACAGTGCTGTGTGTGAGATCACACTTAGATACATCCAAGTCATCACTGCTGCACTTTTCCACTTCTTTTGTCCCATTGGAACACACTGGGCAGATGTGTGCACATCTGTAATGAGATACATTACAGATGTGATGTATCTGCAAACATCTAACTTTTGTGGCGCCACCAATGACCGAGTGATTATGGTTTTTACCTCTTAGTTATAGAAATTTACATTTATGTTAGACTGTGTGGATAGTTGAAAAATGCAGCCAGTCCATCTCCAGCATCTCCGTCAGTCACTGTGCAGGCTGTGCTGAGTTACTCTTTAATTAACACACCGCTTTGTCCATTTCAAATTTTCATTGGAATTGTCTCACATGCCTTCATGACTAGATCACCTAAAGCTGAAGAAGATTATTTTTTTCTATTTGCTCAGTTGGAAGGAGAAAAAAAATGACAGAGTTCTGATAAGCTCCACTTGTTTTTTTTTTCTCTTTTCCTTTTTCTTAAACTCCTAAACTCCTAATGTCATCACTATCAGCTACCATTAAAAGGATTTGGGAATATGGACCGAGGTCTGTTGACAAAAAAATGGGGTATGGACCAAAACTGTGGGTTGGAAGAATTGTTCCACCCCTCAAAAGTCGGATCTTCTGACTATGAGGAGGAGGAATATGTGTTAGATGGTTATTATTTTCCATATTTCCTAATGGTTTTGAATGCTGTCTATCCTTTAAATATCAGACTCATGTGCAAGAAGTTCTGCGGCTTCACTTGCAAATGCAAAGCAACGCGCACGTGGCCTTTGCAGTGCAAGCCAAATAGCATTTGGCTGTCTTTTATTATATCTCCAGACACCAGTGGAGCTCTGAAAATTGGTCATTTTAGTGACTTTAATAATGTCAGTCAGGTGGTACTGAGAGGCAAAGTGCCTGCCAACTCATGGTTTTGTTGGTAATGTGAATAAAAAATCTGCATTGATCAGTGCAGCTGAGTACAGCGAGTTTGAGAAGGCTTTTTTAAACAGCTTGGCCAAACACTGTACTCCTAGCACATTTTGTGCAGCTCAAACCAAGGCACGCACACCAAATCACTGATTGCCTGCAATCCGGCGATCAAACGGGAACAAACACAATGAGCTTTCTTAACACAATCCACAGCTCATTGATTTAGAGAAGTGCAATGTGCATGATCAAAGACTTATTAAATTGAATTTTTATGAAAGGCGAGCCAGATTTTAGTTTGACTTTGATCTCTGGAGCCTTTGAGGAAAATTCCACGCTGCTGATGAGCCTTCGTTCACATCGCTTCATCGTTGGAGCAGAGCTGCTGGACAGTGACTGATACTGGCTCCAGTGGCATTAATATGAATGTTGGGAAGTTCACTGCAGAGAAAAGAGCAGCAACAGTGTGGGGCACAGGGAAGTTTTGCCTCCGTGTGTGCTGAAAGTGTTCTCGCTCAAGGAGCTGTAAAAACCTGAAGAAAATGAGGAACTTACAAGGTTAGATGAGGGAAAAAAGCTGTCAGGAATTTTCAACTTTTAACACACGTGAATTAGTTATAAAAATCTAGTCTTACCAAAAGAAAAAAGACAAATCTTTTACCAGCAGTGTAAACTCCTCTATTGGCACTGCGCAGCCACTAAACAGGCACCGTGCCCGTTTGGTACTGAAAGGTGTAGATGCAAGTATTTCATATGCATATGTGTTACTTTCTCTTCACGTCTTTTCCCAGCAAAGACTCACTTAGATGTAGTCCCACTTTCCGGCTGGATCTGTTACAAAGCTAACAAACTGAAATGTTCATCAAAACACAGCCGTTAGTGGAACACACAGACCTGAAATGTCCAAAAGATGATAATAAATAGCTGCAGCTTCACACAGCCCGCTGGAAAAAAGCAAAACAGCACATATTTATGCACTTGGTGCAGTATCATCTTTACCACAAATCATGCAGGTCAGCTGGATGACACCGATTCGAGGTTTATAGTTTGTAATGAAGCAGCCTCGCACACTACCTGAGCTGCCAGATTTATCCAGAGATCACACTCGTTTATCCACACATAGCTTGCAGTCATTTCTAGCAGGAGATTTCACGCTTACATCAAATACGTTCATTCTGCCGCTCACTGATCTGATGCTGTTTTCCGAGAGAAACATGCATAAAACCTTCTTAATATTTAGCAGATTTGAGGTCTGCTGGTTTCTGACCTGCTAATTTATGTTGCACGTCGTAGAATGCTGGCGATTACAGAAATTGTCTGCCCGCATTAGAGTTTATAAATGAGTGCATTGCAGATTGCTAGATTTGCACTATGCCAATCTATTACTAACCACGATAAACGTGCATTCTCTAAGACACACCATCCACCCTGCATACAAAAATGAGACACACGGGGGGAACGCACTGGCCTCTTTCAGCATGCTGAGAGCCAACACAGGCTATACTGAATGATTCAGCAAATCAAAACATCCTCCTGCCTTTTTCTGTAGACCTACGTGCTCTCCTGATAAGTCACTCCGTCTGTTTTTATATGTGTAAAATGGCCCACCTGCCTCTCCTTCACACTTCACCCAGAGGACGCTTTCACCAAACACACACTGAGTGAAAGGAAAAGTTGAGAAGAGCTAACGTCTGTAAAAGACCCTCCTTCAGATTTCTCTCACTTTGAGAGGATGATGATGATGATGATGATGATGATGGATCAATGAACATGCTCATTTCAAAGAGGGGGAAGCTGCGAGCATGAAGCTGTGGGGTTCAGAGTGTCTGAGTCACAATTTTCAATAATGCAGAAATACCAACCTGCTATTAAACTGTAGCGAGGCAGATTGATTTTACCATCAATCTCTTAATAATGTAATATTGTTTTAATGCATTACTATTAAAACTATGCGGCTTTCTAATGTGTGCTCATTATAAAAGCTTGCATTCTAACCCAAATCATGCTTGTTTCTCCTCACATGAACCAAGCAGGTGTGTCTGTGTCCCACCTCTTCACATTCATTTGAAGCGGTGTGTTTCAGGAATACTAACATGGATTGCTTCATTTTATTGTTGGAACGAATTCCTGCTGATGGCTTAATTGGACGAGATGCTGGAATTTATTCGGTAAGTTTCTTTCAGCACTTTTGAGGACACGGTGTGGGTAACACAGACCTGTTTTTGTTGCTGCATGCTTTATTATTTCAGCGGTAGAATTTCCATGTTCATGAAAGAGTATGATGGAGGTCTTTACTGTAAGAGGACAGAAATCACGGGGTGCTGTAGATGGGATCTCCGTCTCAGCAGGCTCCAGGACCCCGATGACATCCTCATCCCATTTCTGATCCTCAGTTCACCTTCGGCGACACTGCTGCACCCATTACTGCGGCCAGTCATTGAGCCAATCAAAGAGAGGCTCAGGAGTTCAGCAGGAGGTGTGAAGGAGGGCGCGCACACACACACACACACACACACACACACTCCTGAGCCTGTTCCTTACCACAGGGATCACTCGTCTGCTCTCAGGTCGCCTTGTAAACTAACGATTCAGTTGAAAGGCTTATTTGAAAGATTTCACATTGATGCTGAGGCGACTCGAGGGGGTTGTGGAGCTGGTGAGCTCCCAGCAGGGTTTCTAAGGGGGACGTGTGTGTGTGTGTGTGTGGGGGGGGTGCAAAAGACAGAGCATCTAATTATGCAACTAATTTTCTTCTTTGTGTCAAGCCTGTTTAATTATATTCCTGAATGTCACTGGTGTGTGTGTGTGTGTGTGTTTCCACATGTATAAACTCTTAGTTCTATCATGTGGGGTTTGTCAAGACTGTATTTAAATAACTTTACATGTTTAATCTGCTGCTCCTTGTAGGGGATTGTGTCTGCGTGTGTGAGTGTCACTGCGTCTGTGATTGTTTTTGGAGTCAATCTTGAATAATTTTACATAATCCACAAACAGGGATGTTACCGCGGAAACGAAGACGACATTTGAAACACCAATCAGCTCTCTGCTGGTGCGTGTTTAGTGGGAAAGTGTGTGTGCAATGTGTAATATGTGTGTAGAATAAAGATTGGGGCAACATTATAACAGGACAAATCAAGTTTAGATTTTCCCCACTGCATTTTAAAGACTCACGGCATCCTCTTTGCAGTTTGTGGCGCTTTTTCTGTTTGTTGTCATCGTACAGAAAATGATCTTTTTAAACAAAAAAACAGATTATTAATGTAACGCCGATTAGTTTCACTAATAAGGACGCCTCCAGATTGTTCCTGTTCTGAAGTCCTATAGTGAAAACCACATGCAATTTTTATTTCTGCCAGCAGGGTGCGCATACACCCCACACATGTGCTGACAGCGACGTTGGGTGTGTCCAAATTCAGGGGTCGCATCCTTCGAAGGACCCGGCCCACGTACACCGGGCCCTTCGCAGCCCACGAAGACCGGAAATGAGCGGCAGTGAATTTGGACGGTCTAGCCTTCGTATCCTCGTATCCTGACGGAGGCGCGCTGCTTGAAGAGCAGCGGCCACGGACAGCTCTGACATCGGAGAACTTTTTTGAATATAAGCGATATATTGATAAAAGGAGCGGATATTTGCGATTTACACATCTACATTCTCGCATGAAAACATCTTAAAAGTTTATTTTGTGTCACAGAAACAGTAACTTTTCAAACATTTTGGCCGCTCTTGCCGGCCATTGTGTGTTTGAGTTTTGATGCGCAATGAATCATGGGATATGGTAGGCCACGAAGGATACACCGGACCCATCCTTCCAATTAAGCTAATAGAAGGACGCATTCGTCGACCACATTTGGAGGAGCCTTTGAATTTGGACAGCCTTCGTCGCCTCGCTGTGACGTAATCGGCCTACAAATGCGTCCTTCGAAGGATGCGGCCCCTCCATCTGCTCTTACTTTTTCTCACAGTCAGACCGATGAGAGCGCACACATGGCGCAGAGGAGGGGAATCTATCACCTGTTAAGTCTACGATTCACAGCGGAACTATATTTTTTGTATGCTGTTCGAGTGTTGTGGGAAACTTTCATTACGGGAGTGGGCCGCTTGACGGCCGTCGTCCCGTCAGAAAGGTATATTGCTCCGGTGAGGGAACTTCTGATAGCGTTGGCTAACAATGCTAACATGCTGATTATGTTACTTGTTCCTTGAATATATATATTTCTTTTGTATGTGTAAAAAGGGTTCTGTGATGGAAGGAGAAAAGAAACCAAAAACCAACCGGAGCCAGATTTATTACATTAGTTGAGTGGTGGTTTGATTTTTGTTGTGTGAGTCAAGCTATTGCTGTGTCGTTAGAACGCTGCTGTGGAAGTTATGTTCAGGGCAGCTGCACTCCAGCATGTGCAGTTAAGAGGCCAATTCAAATGATGCACAATGTGGATTTGATATAGTTATTTTATCACTATGTGCACTATGTGATGATGTAAAATGATGCAAATCGCTACACATTGCGGCGTGTTGGCTGTAAAAGCAGACAAACTTTTAATGTGCATCTATATTGTTGTTGAATAATTTATATTCATTGGTTTTTTTTTACGAATAGAGAAACATACCGTACAGTTCGTTATTTACAGATTTAAGAATATAGATGAGAATATGTTCATTCTTTTGAGAGAGGATGTTTTAATTACTGCTTATGCAGGTTGGGTTTTTTTTTTTTCAACCCTTACTTTGGGTGGATTGGGAAGATGGCGAGCCAGAGGAACGCTCGACGACTGGAGAAGCAGGACGCGGAGTCGCACACGTGGAGGGTGTGACGCCGGCTGCCCGCTGCGCTGTTCCTCTGAGGAAATGGACACGTCGCAACATTCCAGATAGGACAAAATCGAATGAAACCAAAGAGGAAATCACACTACCCGGGTAGGGAAGTGCTGAACACTGTAGAGACAGAGAGCTCTGAACTACAACACAGATAACTGACACCGACCTGACGCTTGACTATTTCTTTTTTTTAATTGGTTTATTTCTTTTTTGGGTGGGGGCCAGTTTTCTTTCTTTTAGAGGGTTTAAAAGCTTCACGCTGTTGTTATACAGTGAGAAATTCTGTTGGTTTTTTTTGTGGTTTGTTTCAATAAATTGTATTCATTGTGTTACCTCGTTCAAACCCCTGTCCACATTTCCTTTGTCCTCCGTGAGCGCACCTACTTTTTCTGATCTGGTCCAAATTGAGAGAAGCACTTTTTTTTTTTTCAACTCTACCTCGTAAGGTGTTAAAGTTTAAAGTGTTATATCGTTACATCAATATAACACTCTTATCTTGCATAACTCTGCAGTATGATTTTATGGCTCGAAATATTCATTTATATACAGTTTTTTTCTGCTTTAGCCCCTGTATGATGTCACACAGAGTCATAGGAAGAGTTCTCGAACTGTTAGCAAAGAAGCCCCACCCACTTGCTTTTCACATATTTTGGGAGAAGCAGCCAATCAGAGGAACGGGGGTTATGGGGCGGTCAGGGCTGTTTTTGCAGGGAGTGTTAAAGTGTAGTAAAATGTTACCAGCCTACAGGGACAATGTCAGGGTTCGAGCAGGTTTGGGATTTAGCCTTAGCTTTCCCCCTCGCCGGCCTGTGTTCCGCCTGCCCGCCCGTCGTCTCATTATGGACATGTATTTATAGTCCGGCAGTGGCAGCATTTCCCCACCAGATCTTTAAATCCACCATGGTGGCAACTTAACTCACTCAGTTTAGCACTTACTCCTGGAACCTTTGCGGTCCTTGGAGGATTTGATTTCCTACGAGGAGTGCAGTGCTCACTGTCGGTCAGCAGACGCCACTGCTCTCTCTGTGGATCTGCAGAGTTACCTGTGCCTCAGCTGCCTGCCCACTCTGCAGCGAAGCACTTCCACCTGCCGTGGACCTCAGCCTGCCCACCTGCTACTCCTCAGTTTGAACTCTTGTTTTATTCAACATAAAGTTCCCTTTATGCAATATTCAATCACATTTCAACTTAACTCCATTCAATTTGATTTATTTTGCACCAAATCACAACCGTCACCGTCCCCATTAAAGTCAGAGGATCAAACAGGTGTGAGTGGCTGCTGTACTGGTCTGCAGTCTCAGTCAGATCTGACCCTCACTCACCGGGACACTTTCAAAACACCAAGATGGTGACAAAGCTTGAAGCATCAACATATTGATGATGTCATGGTGGATCCATCTTTTACACACAGATTTTCATTTTAAGCCCTAAGGTCAGACTAATGTATCAGGTTCATCCTAAAGGCTTCGGTATCATTTATGAGAAGACCCATTTCTTTTCTTATTTACACAGTTGTGCCTTTTTGCCCCTCAGAAGTGCATTCTGGGTAATTTAATGGAAAACTGTGTCATTTAGAGGCATTTCCAACAAATCAACATTTTGCCGTTATTGCTGCCACGTCACAATCTGAGCGCACTCACGAGAAATCTGAGGAACGAAAGGAAAGACTGCAGTGGTTGTAATTACTGCACTTTGTGACTGTGTGTACCTACTGTGTGAGTCAGCTGGAATAAATGGCCGAACGGCACCTGAAGTTGATTTGAGTGCTTTGTTCACCACATATTTCATACTGTTGCTGGCTGTGTGCGACGGTCAGAAACACAAAAGGCCAGAGAGATGGGCTTTAATCAACTGCAAGCAAAAGTGCAGTAATACAAAAATAATCTCATAATACATCCTTAAACACACACAGACACACACCCCCAAACACCTGACGGAGATAAACATGTCTGCTCACGCACAAACAGCAGGCTTATAGCTGTTTCTATGAACACGGGCGGCCGGTTGTGGTGACAAGAGGATTAGCGTGTCAATAAGAAACAGCAGCAGCAGCAGAAAGGAGGAGCGGGAGGAGGAAGATGACAGACAGGAAAACAGGATGACAAAGAGAACAAGTGAGAGACAGAAAAGAAAGGCTGTAGGTCTGTGCAGATAACCGTGTGGTTGCTGTGCTGAATTGTCTGTTGG
The DNA here is from genome assembly GCA_015106715.1 of Bujurquina vittata. Lineage (NCBI taxonomy): Eukaryota > Metazoa > Chordata > Actinopteri > Cichliformes > Cichlidae > Bujurquina > Bujurquina vittata. The sequence continues at coordinate 12,995 of VUQK01028338.1, read as the reverse complement.
CCTCTCTGAGATTGGCTGCTGACGGCAGCGCACGTGCATCACCAGAAGCTGGTGGGAAGCTCGATGCTGCAGCGGCGGCTCAAAGTCGTTATGCACGCTGCTGCAGCCAGGTGATGTGCAGAAATGAGCACAGATAACCTGAGTTGTCGTGAAAATGTTCATTTGACAAAATAAGCTTTAAAAGTTACGAATGGTTCATTTGTAGTGCTCGCTGCCCGCAGCATGCGGAGCAACAGCTGGCGTGTTAAATGCAAATAAATATCTCTTAATTGAAAGCAATCTTAGCGCTGACCTGAGCGACTGTTGAACACGCACACATTTTGACTCTGGGGTCCTCTGGGAAATTTCCATCTGGTAGTTGTCACACCAACGGATGAAACCGCCACACAAAAAGCTACTGTCAAAAAGAAATGAATGAATAATGCTGACGTCAGCAAAGCAAACAAACAAACATGCCCTGCTGGGCCGTGTTGCTTTGAGTTCTGCACAGGAAAGTGTCACATTTATTAAACAATGAACAATGATTGAAGAAGGGAATGAGACACAAGCACTAAAACAGTCCACCCTGTTGTCTTCTTTTCTGACACAGCACAGACAGCAAACTGCAGGTTTCCAGGTGGAGAATGGCAGTAAACGCTGACGGAGATGCAACTTTTACCGTGACGGAACAATCAAAGTGACGATAAATCTGCCATGATGGATGCAGGAACACAGGCTCCTGCAGCTCTTTGATGAAGGTGATACATATAAAGCTGTAACGGCTTTATTTCTCAATCTGGAATCAAGTGTCAGACTTCCTGAAAAAAAAAAAATGAACCTCTAAATTTAGATTCATTCTATCTCACTTATGTTCTGATTCAGTGAATCAAGAAGGATTACACAATACTTTCTGAGACACCCAATCTCACGCAGCCTGTAAAGGGCACAAAAGATTGAATGAAGTCTTATTTCTGAGTGCTCTTTTTGTCAGCTGACCTCGATTGGGAATCATACCAGCTAATAACGCATGAATGGGCTCTGCGCGAGACTGCATTCACGCGCTGCTATGATTTTTGACACTATGACTCTGTCAGTCTCTTCAGAACCTGAGGAATGCGACTATATGAAAAGAATCCCGATCCCACCTTTAAATAATCAGCGACTTCATTATCTGGGTTTCATGCGTGCTGGAGAACAGCCTCTGTGACGGCAAACCCACGACAGAGAGCAGCCGCTGACCCTCACACAGACAAATGCTGTTGTTTTTGCAAATTAGAAACAGAGATAAAATGTTACGAGCATGCCATTGAGTTCTTCAAAGCAATGGTGATCTTTAGTGAGCTGAGTAACTCACAGTAGACCCTGAACAGTGTGACAACAAGTGAGCGGTGTGTGCGTTCACACATGAAAGCAACACGTCCGGCTGTCGCACAATCAAACTGATGAATGTCTTTATAATAAAGGGAGTTTTTTTTTTTGGAGGCTTGAGCCGTACAGTAAAAAAGAAAAAAGTCTAATCCAACAGCTGACAATAAATAAACCTGCTATTAAGGCTATGATGATCACTTTTAACTGGAGGCGCTCTGCAGATGTGGTAATTAACCTGTATGATAATTCATAGGGCATCGATACTGTTCTGTCACCTGCTGACGGGGTTGCGGAGATATACGCACGGCGCTCTTTAGCATCAGCATGTTGATGGATCGGGGCATTTATGGATGACAAGAGATAACGGCGTACTAACGGTCTTCTTTCAAAGAGCGATAAAGTCTGCATTGGTACTTAGTAGTGATGGACTGCTTGCACTCTGCCTTGATGGCATGAACAGCAGAACCAGGTGTTGAGGGGCTTACATGCTGAGCAGCAGTTACATAAAAGAAAGTGAGGTCTGAAATATATTTTGCTAATTAGCAACGTAACAGACCAAATGTGCCTCACAGAATGCCATATATTGATGCTGCAGGTAGTTCAGAATGCGGCAGCTCGTCTTTTAACTGGTACAAAAAGGCATGAAGACACCCCCCCGGTCCTGGCTCCCTTTTTTAAGATTTTATTGCTCACTTTTAAAGCCTTAAATGGACTGGCACCTTCGTATCTGTCTGAGCTCCTTTTACACGACTGCTTTTATGGTATTTGTTTTTTAAATGTATTTATTAATTTTATTTATTCACTTTTATTTCTATTTCTATTTTTATCTTTTTTTAATTTTTTTTAAATTTTGAGTATTGTCCTTGGGGGTCATAGATCTTGTTCAGCACTTTGGTCAACGTCGTGGTTTTAAATGTGCTTTATAAATAAACCTGACTTGACCTGATATATTTAGTCAGATAATAAAATGCTCCAAAAGGAGCAGCCGACACACACAGAGTAAAGAGGTGTGTGTAAGTTTAATGACTTGAGGTAGTCGATGAGGTCTAGCAGATGCTCCAGCTGCCTGTGTCAAGACTCCTGTCAATCAAAGTGGTCAATTCACTTTTGCCACCAACCTTAAGTGGACAGGAAGTGCCGCTGTTGGCACTCTGTGTTGGTTTGGTTTTCAGCCGTTTGGTTTTGCTCTCTTTGCCGGTTAGGGTTAGGCAAAGATTGTGCTTTGGGTTGAAATATGTCTGTTCAACACTTAGATATAATGAGTAAATGTCAAAGGGTCCCATACATAATAAACATTGGCATAAACCCAGTGCATCAGGGTACCAACACCAAGGAACACCTTGTGCATGCCTTTGAGATGCCAGCAGCTCTGACAAATCCCGTCATTTGGCACCTGGGAATGAGCCTGGATCATTTGGGAGACTTCATCGTGGCAGTCCTGGTGTGTTTTGAAGCTACAGGTGGAACCACTGGAAGCGCTTTTCAATAAATTACATGCCAGTGACATGCCAAGATATTTGTGGAAAAAACACTGAATGGCTGTGGAATACATTTGTATGTTTATCAAACATATTTTGATGTCAGAATCAGCAACTCTGGAACTCATTATATAACTGAAGCCCAAACGTGAGGCTGATTATCATAATCCATGCATCACTTCCACCAGCTCTCACATTAACTTCATTCACCGTCAGACCTTCGGCTTGTTTACTGTAATGTTTCAGCTTGCCGCATGTTACAACCACAGACATTTCCCTTACAGCTCTCACTGGCACGTCATAGGAAGAAACAGAGCACAGATTAAACTTGCCACTTCATCTACGGTTTCTTCTTCCCTGGAACACTGAAACCTCTTCATCAGCGGCAGCACTGATTGACACTCTCAGGCTCGCAGTGTGTGCACGGGGAGTTATTATGCAAATATGAGTGTGCACATGCATGTTCATGTTTACTTGCATGTATCTCTCTGTTGATTTCAAGGAGGTGAAGGAATACCCGGAGAGAATCGAGATGATGACTAGAGAGCAGCGGAGGTTAGATAAATTTCAGAGGGGAGGAAGCAGGGTGGAGAGAAGGGCGAAATGGGAGGACGAGACTAAGAGGGGACGAGGGAGAAGGAAAGAAAAGTGCTCTGAGACAGAGAGAGAGATGAGAAAGGCAACGAGAAAGCTGACACCTCAGTACTGCTGGAGTACTTCCTATACTCAGCACAACACAGAGAGAGATGAAGATGACTGTGACACACAGAGTGGTAGACTGTGAGATGCACAGGCTGGGGGAGGATTTAAAATGGTTTTATTCATAATTATTGATGTATTTATGTTCAAAGCGGCCATGAGTCCTCCATAGAAAAAAACATTCTGACTGACAATCTTTTTTTCTGCTGTCTGGCTGATCCCATGAGGGTTTTCCTTCCTTTTCTTCTTTGAAAAACAAACTATTTAGAGTGCGTTTGTCCATCTTTGTGAAGCTGGCGATTGAGTACTGCAGGCATGATGTCTTTTGCACACCACTCTGGAAGTTGGCATCTTTTTGCTCCCCTCAACAAAAAGTCTGTGGGATTTAGATTGTTTGGATTTTCCCAGAAAATAAGAACCACAGAAGACGGCCTTGTCACCGTCCCTGATGATGCCGATGACCGTTGTGCCATCCGCATCCGCTCCTCAGAGGTACAGCTGGTGTGCTGGAGGTGATGCTCCCCAGCCTGACCTGCTGCCTCCTGGCACTGAGGAAGTTGTAGATTCACTGACAGGTGGAGGCTGTGAGCTGTGAGACCTTCTGGTGGCGGGCTGCTGGGATGATGGTGTTGAGCACAGAGCTGAAGTCCACAAACAGGATCCCGGCATGAGTCCCCCGGGTTTCGAGGTGATGAAGGATGAAGTGCAGGCCCATGTTGACTGTGTCACCGACCGACCGGTTTGGCTGGTGGGCAAACTGCTCGACCCCCCCGTGGGGTTGAGCTTCAGGTGATTCAGCACCAGGACCACAAACGTTAGGGTGACGGGTCTGTAGTCATTCAACCCTCTGATGGGACTGGGATGATGGTAGAGCGTTTGAAGCAGGAGCTGGGTGAAGATGGGTACCAGCTGCTACGCACAGATAGATTCTCAGGCAGGTGGGGGGACACTGTTGAGTCCCTGAGCCCTCCTGCTGTTCTGGAAGAGCCGACCACTAATGTCCTGTGTTGAGCCCCTGACAGCTTCTGTAGTCTCATTTAGCCACTAGTTAACAAATACCTCTTAGACACGTAAGCGCTTAAAATTTCACAAGTGGATACTTTGATTACAAAACTATTTAGTTTATTTCGGGCATGTAATGACGAACCTATTCAATACCTGGACTGGAGAGAACCACAAGTGCAAAAATGCTAACCTGCAGTGATCTATATAATATGTTATTTTTTAAGGAGGACCTATTGTACTCATCTCCAGCTCCACATTTTTATTCTTAGAGTAAACAGCAGGTGAGCGGAGCTGCTATCCAGCCAGCCCGCTCACCTATAAGTCCACTTTAATATCAACAAATCCAATAATAAGATCATTTAAACCTATACTTTTCTACTCTCTCTGCAGTTTGCTCCGATTCCACTGGCTTTTAAAAACATTTCCCGAAACAGCTGGATACAATCATTTTTAGCCAATGGAAGAAACAGTAGATTTGTTTGGGACTACTTTCAGAGGCAGATTGATGGTCACCCACAGGACCTGCATGGCCATGCAAACCTACACCATGGAGCTCCAGCTGCACAGTGTTTAACTGATGCCTCTGCCTCAGCACTTGGTGACCCGCTCCTTGACGTGCCTGGCTTGCTGTGGGTGCTAAACACTTCCACTTACAGCAAATCAACCAATAACTAAGCGATGGCGGCAACAGCACCAAGCTCAAATTCAGTGGGCTCTTTAGAACAATTAATTCTTTCACAAATGTTTGGGAAGGAAGAGTGACGGCAGTACGACTACAGACTGATATAAAGAAATAAAGTTGAACTCACTGTCATTGTGCACACAACGAAATGAGGGTTTCAGATCACTCATCCAGAGACGAGCATCTGCGGTCACGCAGCCAGAGACCGGCGCTACTGTTAGGCAATGTGGTTTAAGTGCCTTGCCCAAGGACACAACGCAACACAAGGACGGGGCTCGAACCTGCAACCTTCCGGCTGAAAGGCAAGCACCTACCCACTGTGCCACTGCCACGAATCATATATCATATCATTCCATATCAGACAAAAAAGGTGACAAAAGTAAAAAAAAATGATCTAGCTAGTCAGTTAAACTTAGCAAAACAATCAAAAACTATGCTTGTGTGTGTGTGTGTGTGTGTGTGTGTGTGTGTGTGTGTGTGTGTGTGTGTGTGTGTGTGTGTGTGTGTGTGTGTGTGTGTGTGTGTGTGGGTGTGTGGGTGTGTGTGCGGTGTGTGTG
>VUQK01028337.1:7042-21879 GCA_015106715.1 Bujurquina vittata | reverse complement strand
AGTTTAAGGAAGGTGTCATGAGAACTGAGGGCAAGGAATATCAAAGAGGCCTGAGAACAAAGAGATGATAGATGGTCTGAAGCCCAACAGTGCATTTAGATAGTAGGGCACATGTGCTGAGGGCAGGGGCTGAGTGGGAGAATTCTTGAGGGGAAAAGAATATAGGCAGGTCAGCTGCTGGGTCCCTCAGGCCTTAAGAGCATGCCACTGGGCCACGGCAGTGCGAGGATGCCCTATCATGTCTTTCCAGTGTTTTACCTCTGCGGGGCCACTCTTCCATGAAAGATAAATCTGTGAGAAAGAGAGAGTCACTGTAACTCCTATCCTGTCACATAGAGATTGATGTTATTTGTAAAGAACGCTCCCCCCAAAACAGCAGGGTGTTAAGTAAAAAAAAATAAATAAATAAATAAAATTCACTGTGAGTCTTAAGTGTAGCCCTTTCACCACTAAACCTGCTGCTCTAATTGGAATTTAACTCAAATCCAGAGCAGAAAAAAGCCATTAGAGCAAGAGATTTCACCCACTGGAAAACTCAGAGAAAGGCTAATGCTGTTACTAATAGGATCAAATGCAGACTCTTCTGCAAGTGATTCTAATGTAGCAAGAAACTTTGGGTTTGCACATGAAATATTGCTCACTTTTTTTATTCTTCTCTATTCTACAAGGCTATTCTAATAATGGGCAATTGCAACATGAAAGCAAATAATATATATGGTTAGGATGGGAATAATATAGTACCTGTAAATACTGTAAATTGTATGAAAGTAGATAAAGTAAAAGCTCGTTACTGCTGTGCATAGCTTATAGATTTCTTTAAGTGCCCGACAAAACAAGGATTTGATTTATGCTTTGGTGTATTTTCATTTACACTTTCCCCACACATATGCTGTACCTATTTATAGAATTATATATGGAGTTGGTATTTGGCTTTACAAACAAACATCATTCACTCTGTACAAAAAAACAGTTGGTTATAATTAAGTATTGATATACTGTATGAATCAGTTACGGGATCAAATTGAGGACGATTATATAAGACAAGACTTTGGTTTATGGGGCAGTAAATTCCGGACAAATCCCACAAGTTTTCAGAAAAGAACAATTTAATTTGGTAATAATTACAATTGAAGCAGAAACTGTTAAATTGCATGTCCAGTGAATTCATTCATATTAATTGTTGAGCTAGCATAACTAAGACTCTTTCGGTCAGAGTCAATGTCACTTTGTCTGTAGTCAGCAATACAGATGAATATACACAGTACTGTGCAAAACTCTTGAGCCAACCCTCAATTCTTAATATTATGCTAGGAAAATGAGAAATAGGTAGAGTGATTTATTGAAACATACATGAAACTACAGTATGTAAGGCACAGGAGTTTGCCTTATATACTTCTGACAAATCTAATCAGCTTGAAAGCTTGAAAAGCCAATATTTGTTATGACTACCTCTATTCTTCAACACAGTCTGAACTCTCTTAAGCAGCTTTTTTTTTTGGTAATTTTATTAGGTAGTGTTCAGGAATAGTTTTCTAGGCTTCCCGAAGGACATTCAAAGCTCTTCTTTGGATGTTGGCTGCCTTTTGTTCTTTTCTCTGTCAAGATGATCCCACACTGCTCCAGTAATGTTGAGGTCCGGGTTCTGGGAGGTAAATCAATGACTTTCAACGTTCTATTGTGTAATTTTGTATCCAGGTATGCTTTTACTGCACTGGCAGAGTGCTTGGGATCATTGTCATGCTGAAAAATGAAGCCGTTGCCAATCAGAAGCTTTCCGGATGATATTACATGACGGATCAAATTCTGATGGTACTTTTCTGTGTTCATATTTCCATATATGTTGACAAGACCCCCAACACTACCGACTGAAATGCAACCCCAAACCATGACAAAGCCTTCATCATGTTTTGCAAATGGCTGTAGACACTCACTGTTGTACCTCTCCTTTTCAGTCCAGTTTTCATGTAATGTGGCATTCCTCAGCCTTTTCTCCTTTTTCCCTTCTTAGGAATGGCTTCTTCACAGCCAGCCCTCTGCTGAGATGATGCTTCTCATGAGCAGTAGATGGATGAACTGAAGGGTCAGATGCATCTCTCAGGTCCGGTGTCAGGTCTTTGCTCGATAGATACTATTTAAATTTGGTTGTTTGCTCTCTGTTATGTGTAGACACAACACTGTTTCATCGTTGAGTTAGGTGCCCTTTTTGTGAATAAATGATGCATTAAGGACCGGGCTGAAAATGAGTGAAAAAGCAGCCAATGTCCAAAGAAAATTTTTGAAAGACCTTCAGAAAGCCTGGAAAACTATTGCTCAAGACCACTTTGAAAATTTTGAAGAAGGTTTGACTCCTTGGAAGCAAAACATAAAAAAGGAGTATTGGCTTAAGACTTTTTCACAGTAAAAGAATAATACATAAATTAAAATAGAGCTGTTCTTTATTAGAAATTCTTCCAGAACTAAGGAAGCAAGTAAAGTAATAGCACTTGGCAAAATAGGTTCCACATAATTAGAACCAGGAAACATTTTAAAAATGCTTTTGGAAAGTATTAGAAGTGATTAAGAAACTATTTATGAATCTCACAAAATTAGATGTTCCTCATTTGCTGCATATGAATTAATTTACAGCACAAGTGACTGAACTGCATGTTCCAGCAGGGGTCAGTAGAGACTGACACAGTGATCATCTGCTGATGGTCTGACAGACAGTCTGAAAAACACAGAGGAAGAGAAAAAAAAGAGGAAGAAGAAGAAGAAGAAGAAGAAGAAAGAGGACAGGCGAAGAAGAGGGAAGGAGATACCTTTCCAATGACATCATTGCGACTGAGTCTGTCCTTGTCCATGACGGTGATAATTATGGTGGTCTCCCTCAACACATGGGCAGGCACGTCAAAAGGGAAGGACTCGTTGAAAACAGGGTTCAGACAGCGCTTCATTACCACCGTCTTCTTCTTCTCCACACGCTTGTCCTTGTGCATCAACCACACTTTTACGTAGGGGTCTGAGGAGAGGGAAATTTGCCAGTTTGTAGCAATATATGGTACCATTCCCAACTAGCAGAATTAGGGATTTAATGAGAACAAAAAATAAACAAACAAACAAACAAACAAAAAAGACATTATTTTCTCATTTTCTGTTGGAAGTCACAAAAATGTCAAAAGGTATCAATGAAAGGAAGATGAAGGAGCATCTATTACCAGAAGTGCCTCCAATGTCCATGGCTTTGAGGTTGCGGGCTTTGATGATGCTCACAGTGATGGTGTTGGCTGTGGGGTTGTAGCACAGAGACACCAACAGATCCCCTCGACTTCCCTGGAGAAATCATACACAACAACAACACCACCAATAAATTGTATATTTTTAATTGCCTCTTTTGCATTTCTCTCCCTTCCGTTGCTCTTGCTTTTGGTTACTTCCTCTGGCTGCCTGTGTTTTCTTCATCTACCTGTCAGTCTCTCCATACTCCCTTCTATCCTTTCTCCCTCCAGCACGCTGCTATATCTCCCATGGGAGCATCATGGCAGCCAGGAATGACATCACCCGTTACATTCTGTCCCATCTTCTCTTTCTCTTCATCTCGCCCCCTCCCTTCCTGTCTATCTTCTTTTCCTCTACTCTCCCACTTTCCCTCTTACTCACACTGCCATCGCTACATGGTTTCAGCTCCTTCCAGAAAGTCTGCATGTTTGCTAGGTCCAGCTTGTTGAGTGGGATGGACACCTCTCCTATGGGGTCATTCCTGCTGAAGCGGTCGTAGTCAAGAACCTGCAGGTAAAGAGTCCTCTGGACCACCTTCTCATAGGGGAACCCTGAGAAAGAGATTCATACGAGACAATCTTAATATATTGCAATGAACCACACAGAAATACGTAAGAGTGCTTGCATGTGCTGTGAGTGCATTTAAGGAAAGGCTTCCTGATCGCACCTTCAAACAGGAAGGTCTCGTTCCAGTGGGGGTTTAGATTCTTCCTCTTCACTTTTGTCTCCAATTTGTGCTTCTTGTCTGGCAGCAGGTAAAGTTTGACAAATGGATCTGAGGTGCCTGAAAAGTCCTTAGCTGGCAAATCTTGGCCTTTGAGTATTTTCACAGTGAGGGTGGAGTCTTGAAAACTGTATCCAACACTGAATTGAATACGACCCAGCTTTTCACACACCGGACCCTCGTGTTCTTCTTCCTCTGAACCTGGTGACAACTGACAGAGGAAGAGGAGATAAATATTATATTTTTTTTGATTCAGGAAGATTTGATGTGCTACGAGAAATGATTTACTTCATTCTTTGTTTCTTTCTTTCTTTAAATTTGTCACACTTCAATATTTCGGATCATCAGACACATTTTATTATTAGACAAAGATAACCTGAGTAAATATAAAATGCAGTTTTAAAATGATGATTTCATTTTTTTAAGGGACAAAAGTTATCCAAACCTACCTGGCCTTATGTGAAAAGGTACCCCTCCCCACCCCCAACAACAAAAACAAAACCAAACAAACAAAAGAGATGACAAATTAATTTTGATTAACCACAATTTTTGTGTTCAATATCAATAGCCACACCCAGGGTGATTATTGCCAGACCTGGGTTCTGGCTGTCTGACAAAGTGAAGCAGGCTGAAAGATCTCAAAAAGCAACCCATGATTCCACGAACTAAAGAAACAGATGAAAAACAAAGTGACTGATATCTGTCAGTGTGGAACAGGTAGGAAAGACATTTCTAAGGCTTTGGGACTCCAGTGAACCACAGTGAGAGCCATTATCCACAAATGGAGAAAACTTGGACAGTGGTGACCCTTCCCAGGAGTGGCTGGCCTAGTAAAATTACTCCAAAAGCGCATCGACGGCTCATCCAGGAAGTCACACAAGAACCCAGAACAACAGGAACTGCAGGCCTCAGTTAATGTCACAGTTCATGATTCAACAGTAAGAAAGAGACTGGGCAGAAATGCCATCCATGGGAGAGTTCCAGGGAGAAAACCACTGCTGACCAAAATGAACACAAAGGCTCGTCTCAAAATTGCCAAAAAGCATCTTGACGATCACAGAGACTTTTGGGGAAAATATTCTGTGGACTGATGAAACAAAAGCTGAACATTTTCACAGGTTTGAGTCCCGTTGCATCTGGAGTAAAACTAACAGCATTTCATAAAAGGAACATCATACCAACAGCCAAACATGTGGTGGTAGTGTGATGATCTGGGGCTGCTTTGGGGCTTCAGGGCCCGGATGACTTGCTGTAATCGATGTAACCATGAATTCTGCTCTCTACCACAAAATCCTGAAGGAGAACATCCGAAAATCAATTCGTGGCCTGAAGCTCAAGCTTGTTTGGGTTATGCAGCAGGACAATGATCCGAAACATGCCAGCAGGTCCATCTCTGAATGGCTCAAAAAAACAAACTGAAGGGTTGAGCGTGGCCTCATCAAAGTATGGACTTAAATGCAACTGAGATGCTTTGGCATGAGCTTAAACAGGCCGTTCATACTTGGAAACCCTCCAATGTGGCTGAATTCAAACAATTCTGCAAAGAAAAGTGCGCCAAAATTCCTTCCCAGTGATCGGAGAGACGCATTCCCAGTTATCACAAAAGCTTGATTGCAGTTCTTGCTGCCAAGGGTGGCACAACCAGTTATTAGATTTAGGGGGCAATTACTTTTTCACATACTGTAGGAGTAGGTATGTTTGGATTGCTTTTTTCCTTAATAAATGAAATCAATTCATTATAAACTGCATTTTGCATGGATTCAGGTTATCGTTGTCTAATAATAAAGTGTGTCAAATGTGTAAAAAAGCCCTAAAAATACCAAATCAGGAAGAGTACAAACACTTTTTCACAGCACTGTATTGCTGGTTCAATTCAGTTTGCTTAGTGTTTACATGAGCATGGCAGCTCAGTATTCCTCATGCTTGTGCTGGTTTTATTGAGGAAAACTGATTTCCCCTACAATTAAAATAAAATGCCAAGTTAACCCTGTCTATCTGTTCCAGGACAATCTTGCAAAAGAGAATATTAAACTCAAGAGTTTGATTTCCTGGTTAAAGAAATGTTAAAGACAACACATTGAAATCAATATAAACAGAATTTGGTTTCACTCGAGATACATTTGGTGTTAAGACAACAATATCGGTTTTATTTACATAAACCAGGAGTGAAAACATTCCAGTTTATGAATGATCGCAGTGCTTTGTGCTGTTGGATTGTATGACAGAGCTGAATCATGTGGGTAGAATATTAACTGTTTGTAAGTTAACGCGCAGCTATGGTGTGTCCAGATTGTGAGAGTGAAATCTTTGCACCTCTCCAACAATGAAACAAATGTCATTTGGGGTTGTATTGCTTAGGTGGTAGATTTGGTGGTTCAATCCCCAGCCCTTCCACACTGGCAAAATGAAAGGCTTGCAGGGTAACTCTGGCACCACAGTGTAGGATTTTATAGAACTTAGCTAAGGTTAAAAAGCTCTTTATTACAGATCAATCATCGTCATGCTGTCAGTGATGATGATGAAGTGTCTGAAATCTAACTATACTACTCAGATTTAAGTACATAAAAGTATATAATAAGTTAACATAGAGTACTGAAGGACTAACAAGGGGGTGATTTTGAATATAAGACTGTTACATTAGACTTCATTAGTTTGAAGGTATAGCTAATGAACTGGTACTAGAAAGGTATAAGAATGTAGCACCATGGGCGCTGCACTGCTATTATCTGAATCGAGAGTCAAGCTCTGCAATATTCACAGCATGTTCACACAGTCTGAACACTTAAAGAGGAGAGAATGTGAAATAAGTGACTCGGACTCCACTCCACGGGGGGCACTAATTCTGAACTTCTCCATAAATACCACAGCATGTAAGTGGCAAACTAGCATGATGTTATGTCACATGGCTAGTGTCCCCTGTAAGAAAAGGGCAGAAATGGTGCACGGCTGTGTGGAATAGCAGATTATCTATTGACAGACAGATCCTCTGACTGATGGTGACATGGCCAGGAGGGAGGGAGAGAATCCCGTTTAAAAACTACTATCTGATGGGGGAAGAGCTGGAGGCATTATTCAAGGAGCAGAAACATAATATCTAATTCCGTATTTTCCAACACATTCCTCATGGTGCTGCCCAGCCTCATTTTCTATGCTGAATATGATCACTTTTCATTATGCAGTCCTCCAGCCAACAGCTTGCCTAAATTGCTATTCCCAATTTTCTGCACTTTCTTTTCCCCTCCTTATCCAGTTTTTAAATTTGCCGTCCTAATTTTGTTTTTTTTACAACCAAAACCATCCACATGCTGCAGAGGCAAATTCGCCTAGAGAAGGAAACGTTGCCAGGTTTGTGCAAAGTATAAATCTGCTGATATCTATATCTGTATCTATTATGTTATTAAGAATAAACTTAAAAGGGTAAAAGCCATGTTCTTTCTTCATAGTCACAACTATAGATAGATAGATAGATAGATCATGCCACAGCATCTCAAGGTCAGGATTCTGATTCAATTTCAAAGTTTGAATTAAGATCTTTTTTGAAAACTTGCAACATACCCTTGCCTTCATTTTATCCTTCCATTAACATCATTCTCATGCAGTATTTTTCTCACAGTGGACAAATATAACCAGATTTGAGGGCACTGTAGAGATCTTTGCAGGTGTCCCACTTTTGCTGTCGGACTTGGGTTCTTTTTTCTTTTCTTTCAGGACTGCATGTTGTGTTCTTTGTGTGATCTTTGCAGGCCAGCCACTCAATTGTCTTATTGTTGCTTGACGAAAACCCATAAAAAAACCCCCTCTTTTCTAGCAAGCTTTGTGAAGCTCTATAATACTTCTTCTAATGTCCTGTGAGTGAAAGTTTTAATCGAGGAACGGTTCACACACAAAAAAGCAACCAGAAATCACCTCTACAGCCCACGTTCCCACTCCAATCTCCTGAACTGGAGAAGTCATTAGCACTTTTTCCACCCTGGACTGCGAGTGATTATTCAAGTGTTCAATAAGAACATAAGAACTTCAGAACATTTTTTATTTGTTTAGTCAGATAGTGCTTGTCTGTAAATGTGAATAATGAGTGTCAAAAAGTCACAAACCTCTCATTTTCTCATTAAAAAATGAAACGCATTTGAACCCAGTTCATAAAGATGAACTCACCCTTGGATGCTTCTGATGTTTCATTAGATTTCTTGACAACAACAAAAAAGAAAATGGCAGAACATCACCTGTCTTTTCCTTTAAACAAATAAAGCACATATAAACCTCTGAAAATGTGTGGATGTGCGATAATAGGCAAATACACTTCCACACCACACTTTCCACGGCTCTGTGAGCACCACACAAAATGTGAGCAGTGTCAGATAAAAACCTGATGCTGACAGCATCCCCATACAATCTCAAAATCCCCATCGCCTGAGATGCTCGAGAGCGTTGGATGCATATATACTCTGACGTTCAATGCCATTTCACACCGTCCTTTCTCTCAATGCAGTCTGCATATACTACAATGGATTTTTATACAGCAGCACAAGTGGCTCAAAAGTGCAGGATGGGTATTTTCAGTGCAAAAGGAGGGTTGTGTAATATATAGACGGCTTTGGCAAAAGTGCCCAGTATGAGCATTATCATTAAGCACCACCACTGTGAATTCCTCAGACACCCCATGAAACCCACATAATTACACAGTGCTCATACCGATCTGCCATACTCTCGCAGCACCCACAGCAGCACTGCATGTTCCCTCACAGCTAATTGCCGAACCTCTCTGAATAAGGCCGTCGCCGCCCCTCCCAGTGTCTCACTTCATGGTGATGATTACTGTATGTTTCAGTTAGCTGAGTTACTGTATAGCTGCAACTAACCGTTACACTCTACAAGTGGGTGAGCTGAGGGGGAAAGCACTTTTTTTGAGCGATGAAAGACTTCTCAAGCAGCTTTCCTCAAATGAATTGAAGAGTGTAGGCTTTGAAGCAAAAGACTGCATTCTATGGAGTAAGTGACACGCAGCTCATGATAAATGAATCTGTATTGCAACTTTGATCTTATTTTTAAAGCTTTGGCAATTACTTCTCATACAGCGAAATATCAAAGAAAATTGTTGCACTTATCAAAGCAACCGCCACGATCTAGCGCGCAGGTAAGCAAGTTAAGCAAACAAAAAGGTTATCTGGTGAAAGACGTTTTCTGAAATAATTTCTAACCTTTAACATATATTTTCTTTTCAGTTTGGCTGAAAGCAGACACCAAACTCTCACTCTACTTTTTTTTTGTTCAGAACCTCAAAATGACTTTGACAGGTGTTGTTATTACTCATAGGAATGATTGGCAATATACAAAAATAGGACCCACGTTGTAAAAAAAACAAAACAAAACAAAAAAACTGGGATTATCGTTTATTGCTGACATTTAATTTAGCACAGTCAACAAAAGTGGGCCATTTTCGCTCAACTGTTAACTGCTGTTTTCAAAGGTAAGATAAACCGTCAAGCTGCAAACACCTCAAAGAACAGGATTAGCTGCTATATGTTAGAAACTGGGCAACACAGGCATAGCAAACATAAACAGTACTGCTAAATGTATTCATTTAAACTTCCATAACTGTGTTTTTAACAGTGATTAATCACAAACAGGTGAATGCTTAAAAAAACATTTATATATTATTTCGCCTACTCCCTTGGCTCAGCCTCCACTTTCTTATTCCAGATTTGCATGTATAGCTTTGATTAGATTATGAAAGATGAAGTGAAGTCACTCTGCCATCTTATTTATTATATTCTCTAAATATAGTTGAAATCATCAAGTTGGAAAACAGACTATGGAAATAAGTTTTGAAGGAGCTGTGGATGTTACCATAAGCATGTCATTGGTGACTGAGTTGGCCAAGTCAGAAACAGAAGAGTTGCCCTCGTGGCCGTGGCGGCGTCCAGTCTCGTCTGGAGTCTGACCTCTGGGGCTGCTGCCTGGTTTGTTACCTGGAGTTCTGTTAAAACAGACACAAGCACAAATGTTTTTACATACATACAGTAGCTGATATTCTGTGCTCATCTGCATTAAGCTGGCCACAAGTATGTGTCCACATACATGACTGGCTTTTCATTTTTTATGATTTTGACTGTTCTATTACTTCCTGTTTTTAATTGAAATCTGTTTTTATAATGCTTCATTAGTTGTGCTTTTTGGTCCTTGTTCTGAGAGTTTGGTCCGTATCGACACGATAACATCACGCAGATTAGTCGGCTGCTCATCGATGATGTTTATCTCTTGTTCCACCACACCATCATACCACCAGCAGCAGCAGCTGCTGACCTTTGATACAAGGTTTATGCTGGTCAGCGGGACCTGGTGTGGTCTTCCACTGCTGTAGCCCACCTGCTTCTGTGCATTCAACGATGCTCTTCTGCAGACCTTGGTTTCAACAAGTGGTTATTTGAGTTAATGTCTTCCTAGCAGCTCGAAGCAGTCTAGCCATTCCCCTCTGAACTTTGGCATCAACAAGGCATTTTCACCCAGACAACTGCCGCTCAATGGACATTTTCTCTTTTTCAAATCATTCTCTGTAAACACTAGAGATGGTTGTTTGGGAAAATCCCTGTAGCTCAGCAGTTTCTGAAAAAATCTGCCTAACCATAACCCAACAACCAAACCATTTTCAAAGTCTCCTTTCTTTCCCATTCCCATGCTTGGTTTAAACTTCAGCAAGTCATTTTGACCATGTCTACATGCCTAACAAAGTGTCTGGTTATGACAGATAGCTGTTCCTCCCTGAGCCTGGTTCTGATGGAGGTTTCTTCATGCTAAAAAGGGGAGTTTTGTTCCCACCACTGTAAAGTGCTTGCTCATAGGGGATGCTTTTCTCCCAAATACTGCAGGGTCTTTACCTTGCTGTATATACTACCTTAAGGCAACTGTTGCTCTGATTTGACGTTATATAAAAAAAACAGAATTGAGTTGAACACACAATCAATTTCTTGTCATGCTTGAGTATAATTATAAAAAAAAATAAACATACATCAATGTGAAACTTCATCAAACACCACCTGTCACTTCAGACACTTTGAAGACAATCCACGCAGGAAGCTATTTTTAGAAATCAGTTTGGTTCTGACAATGCTGCTGAAGAAATTGCTCCCAGCTTTTTATTATGTAACAAATTTGTATACAGGAAAAATACAAACATGTGAATCCAGTCTATGCATAGTGACAAACGAGATTAATATGCACTTATCTCCAGGAAGACAATGCAGAGAGAAAAATAAAGAACAGTGAGAGCAAGAGTCAGACAGACAGAAATAGTGTTGCGAGTGAGCAGGTGAGATGTTAAATACAAAGGGAACAGCAAAAGTGAGATTAGAAGAAGGGAAAGATGATCCAAGGGATAAGATAAATTGGAGGAAAAAAAACGAAGGAGATAATTTGTTTTTATTGAAACTCAGAGGATTAACAGAATGAACAAATGAGTTTGAGACATCACCAGACACACACAGGAAGACACACATTAAGCATTAACTCAAAGAAAAGGGAAGATAGGATAAAACCTTGGAACCAAAACAGACCAGATTTTGTTAGAGCAAAGAGAGTCAGACACGCTAAAGCAGAGAGAGGAAGCAAACGGACGTGTTACATGGGAAAGAGAAATAGAAGGAGGCTGGAGAAAGAGGGGTGAGAGATAGACAGGGGTTACACAGCAAAGAGACAAGCAGAAGTAGAGCGACAAGAAGAAGGGGTAAAAAAAAAAAGAGACAAAAAAGGACATGGTGTGGAAGAGAAAAGAATGGATTCGTCACTCTGTGTTTATTTCCTGTGATTTGCAGGTCAGAGCACCACCAATGCACCACAGGCACAATTCAAACTGTAATGGTTTCTGTTTCTCAGGTTTGCCAAATGCAGATTAGTCTCGCATGCATCTGATCTCTGTGGGTTAAGCTAAGAATGCTCAATTATACCTTTTAATAGCAACCCTAAATACATTAGAGAACCATGTGCCAGCTTAAATAATTACATAACAAACACCTGGACACATCCAGGGTTGTGGGTGGGCCTAAGGGGCTGGGCCCACTTCAACAACTTGCCTGTCCTGACATCAGAAGGATAAGTGGTTTTTCCTTCATTTACACATGAGCATGTAGCCACTTGTAACAAATAGAAGCAGCAGTATTAAAAACATTAATTAATGTAATTACAAGGCCCAGCCCACATTTCTCTGGTCCATCCAAAATAGACTCTTTTTATGAGGGAATATTTGGTCCTCATCAAAAAAGAATCAAACCATACCATTTAAGGGTTAAAATGTAATTATAACCATATAATGTAACCATATAATTAATTAAATTATATGGTTGCATATATCTGTGAATTGATTAGTTATGAGAAATTTGTCTTTTTATCTTTTTCAGAAATACTTTCAACAAAACTTTAATTAGTTAGTTAACATTAATGCTATAAGCCCTCAGCATTAATGGATTTACTTTCAGGATAGCAATTTAAAGATGTGGAGCGAGACCAAGATAGAAAAAAAAAAATTACTGAATCGTGGTGAAAACATTTGCCAGCATCATACTGTGAATTGACTTAGTTTTGATTTTTTTCCCCAAATCCTGTTTGTATTTCACTTCTTTACAATCTAAATCAAAGAACAGAGAACTTGCTTTAATCCATCAGTATTTTGTCACCTTTATGTTTTCAAGCATATGTTTTCAATGGGGACTGGTTTGAAAACTGTTGTTTGTTGGCACAATCAAAGTAATTCTGAGTGTCTGCTGCCAACACATCACACTTAGTACACAAAGATGTTAAAATGGCTGTTTATATTCCAGGTAGATTGTACAGCTCAGTCACAACCATGTGAATTTTAAATACTTATTTTAAATGTGTTCTCAGTTCCTCGCGTTAAACTATAGGGCATATAATATATGCTTGTCACCTGGATCTCTACCCAAAGAGTCTATAAATGCTTATTTGTAGGAAGGGTTGGTAAAGTGACAACCCATCGAGCCCCACTAAATCAGTATCAAACACACAAGACAGAGTCCACATGCAGGCCTGCATAAATTATGCATGAGAACATATTCACTCTTCTGGCTGCTCCAGTCTATTGAGGTCCTGAGATTTATTATTTTTTAAAATCTGTTGCTGCATAAAGTTAAAGAGTGTCAGTTGCCTCTAAAAGCACACAATAAATGATCAGAGCAGATACTGTAAAATGTTCATATCTATCAAACATGAGACACAATTAGGTGTTCAGTGGGCAGGCAAACACAAGAAGAGAGATAAATTATTACAAAAAAAAGATTATAGTGTATGGATCCAAACTGGCACTCATCCAGGTGGACGCATGCAGAGAACATCTGTCAAGTCCTTCCCCCACTTCAGGTTGATAGCTAAATTTATCAACAAATGACATCATTTATTACATCGCTCTAAAATGTTCATGTTTTACTGACTAGTCAGTAAAACATGAACACACATGTAAGACAAATTAAACAAAATTACTTATAGTAATGTGAAAATGAAAGTGTATTTTATATATATATATTTATATATATACACACCATCCAACACAGATATCAAACTGCTCCAAATGCTTGGTTTCCAACCCTATATTCCTGAATGCGGTTTCCTCATATGATCATCTCAAACACAGACCCCCTAACCGCCTGTGCTCAGGTTAACAAGCGTTTTTTCTTTCTACAACAAGTTATATTTTTCAGTGTGTTTACAGTTTCTGAATCCTATACTTGCACATGGAAGTGATGGTGATCACAAACTCAAGCACAGAACAGAAGCCAGGAGAGGGGTAGCCAATCAGAGGATAGTAAGCTTTTAGGGTATTAAAAAGACAGGAGCTAAAATGTTGTACATTAAACTGTGGATAAACTGAGCAGCTTCATAAAAGGTCAGTTTAAGATACTATTTTTTGGGGAGGGGGGACTGCACACACACATACTCTAGAAGATTTCAATAATAAAAAAAATGGAGCTGGAAATGAGCACAATAGGTCCCTTTAAATTTTTGATGGGTGATCTGCCTTAAAATATTTTTTTTTATTTAATTCTGTCTTGAAATACATTAAGAAAAAAAATTGCTGCTGCTTCCTGTGTCATCGACTCACGCCTGTTGACGGTAATGGCCTGGGAGACATTGAGGCTAGTGGGTGTGGTAGTGAGGTGAGTTCATCCATGCGTGTCAATATACATATTTACTCACTGCCAGACACACATACACACACACACACACACAGAGGCTGCAGCAAAGCACTGGTGCTGCATAATATTTCAGACAGACATGATAACATCCTCAAATTAGCTTTTTGTGCAGAGATATAAAGAAAATGATGAGACGTGACAAAAATACGCCTCTGTAACTCTGAGGAACGAGGAGAACGAGTAATTAGCTTTCAAGATAATTCCCACTAAACAGCTGAATTGCTGCACTGCAGTTATCTATATTCAGAAGCAGAAATATACACACCATTTTTGCAATAATTAGAAAGTTAAAATTTATTCCCATGTATCATGCCACGGTTATAAACTTAGGAATTTTTCCAAAGAGAAGTAAAAATATCTCAAGCCATGACTTGCCCCCTTTTCTGCCAGCTTGTGACTATCTTGTCTGAAACACAACACCAGTTACATAATTCATCCTTTAGAGGTGGTTGTAACCATGACTACTGAAATGTGTGCTCCCACTTAAGGTTGTACTCACTACCATCATGTATTTTACACGGGGGTGAAGTAACCATGGTAACAGGAGCCTTCAAAAGAGGGCAGTGAAATTCAAGGAAGTTCCTCAGAGAGGGGCATATATTGAAAATAGCCCAAAAAAAAAAAAAAAAGCCCCCCAGGAAAAAGGAACCAAACCCTTA
>VUQK01028334.1:17423-31578 GCA_015106715.1 Bujurquina vittata | reverse complement strand
AAAAAAGAAAAATAGCACATTCTTTACCATTCCATATGTAAATAAATACATTAAAGAAAAAATGTATTGTAATTTTCAACTATAAATATATATATATATATATATATATATATATATATATATATATAGACATACCTCTTTCTAAGCAGACTCAGATCACTTTACCTACACAGAGCTAGAAGACCAAGGAGTATGTTTGTGTGGCATTTAGCCAGAATCTGTTTTGTTTTGCATGCAGCTCCTTTGCTAAGTAAATACAACAAGCTAATAAAGAGGAACTTGACGTTTGTTGTTTTGGTGTTAGGTGAAAGCTGTTTAAACTGTCATTACATCACCCACCGACAGGTGGCAGGAGGTTATGTTTTTGGTCGCGTTGGTCTGTCTGTTAGCATGATACCTGAGAAAATTATGAACAGATTTTGATGAAAGGTTCTGGAGTTGTTGGGGGTGGTACAAGGAAAGATTGGTCACATTTTGGTAGCGTAGAAAGTTTGGGGTGGGCAAGGTACGCACGCCACTGAGTGTCCTTCTGGTTGAAAATGAGTTCAGCTGCTGTGTCTGATGGTCATCTCTGGGTTTCAGGATATGTCTAGTTTCGCATCATATTTTCCCCTAGGTAAAATAATAAATAACTAAATAAATCTCAAAGAACTGCTTTCCACACAAACACCCTGCTTTCTTTACAGCCACTGGGTAAAACTTTTCAAAACTTTTTGTAATAACCTTTCAAAACTAGAGCCCTTTCAAATGTGGTATAGGGTATACAGATGCTCTCCACACGAAGGAAGCAGTGTTTTTAAGGTTTCATATCAATTTGAATCTGGCTGCTATTCTGAGGCAAATTAATTAAAACTCATGAAGTCAAGCATTTCTAGTTTAACAGCAGCACTTTCCCGTCCTTACTGTCTCATTTATCATGCAGCACTATCATTTCACTTATAGAGATAAAGCCGTGTTCACGAGTTCCCTGCTGTACATGTGCAATATTGTTTTTGTTGCCTGATGACTGAAGTCAAGTTTCTCGGCCCTACATGAAGACAGTAGAAGAAAATCTAATATCTGTATATTGATGGTGTAGACCATCACTGATTAGAAATGCCAAGTGGGATTAAAGTGTTTGGAGAATTTTGTATTTATAACTGCAAAATCAACATAGCCAAGTATCAGCCTGTTTCTAAACTAAATTCAGCTTTGGCCACATCAGTTTTTATTTGTACTGTTTCTGAGGGCTGATGGGAGACCTCCAGGGATGATTTGCTGAGAACAACATGGGTCTGAGATTAGAGATTACATCAGTAGACAAGGATTTGAGCCGAGCCCCCTCTCTGTGTTTCTCCACAACCTCTGTTTACGCTTTGCTGGTGAGCAGGAGAGCGGAGCCAGTTTGCATCATGGAGAAGGTTAGCCAGGGTTCAGGTTGAACACGAGATGACATAAAGCGATGAGGAGGATCTGGGCATGAGTTGTACCCCCATACTGATGCTCAAATTGAAAACTGCATTCTTTGCTAGAGCTGGAAGGCAGCTTTTGATATTATTGATATGTAGTATTTATTCTTTTCTTGCTTGTGGCACCCCAGTGGCATTTTCTTTATTATGATCTGTCTCTGGCTGGCTATGACCCCCCCCCCCCGGCTTGGGTTTGTAATAGAAAACACAGCAGGCAGAGCAGGCACACTTTGTTCTATGTCCCACAGTTGATGGGCTGCTATGAGAGTGAACTCGGCCTTCCAAACCCTTCGCCTCGGCTCTCGTCCACTCCAAGTTCCCTTGCCCACTAGTAGAAGCCCACGAACGTCCCCTCATCTCTGCATATGACTGCAGATCCCACCCCCTTAACTACCCCCAAATTTCATGGTTCCCAGGCCTTGTTCTCACAGCTGCCCAGTTTATTTTTGCTAGAGTGAGTCACAGAGGCCCGTTCAGACGCAGCGCCTTTCCCAGGAGAGTTGAGCAGGTCTGCCTTGTATTTGTGTGTTTGTGTGTGAGTGGGAGCTGTTTCCCCCCAAATGCCCCTTAGTAGAGCTAAGTTGACTTCACTTTGCTACAAGGGTGACGATAAAGGCCTCACGTACCTCACACCGCCACCTCATTCTTCACCATCACCCATCGCTTTCTCTTCAAACTTTTTTTTTTTTGCCTGCACTGAGCTGTGGTATTCTACTGAAACAACATGTCCACGCTCACATGTTTATAAATGTTTAAACAGCATCTTACTACAGTTTATATTTTTGGGAAAATAAAACCAAAGATCATCCAAGTGCTGTGTGTAGGGCTCGCATGCAAGACTCAACAATTTCTGCTGGAAGACAGTCATATCTTTGATGCTCCACAGTAACACAACTGGTCACTGCTTATCCATCCAAAGCAAGATTACTTTTTTTTAAAAAACTATTTATTAAACAGGCACGACTTGCTTGGCTCTCTGTGGTGTCATGGCCAGCTCATGTTTTGCTCATTATTGTGACTGCAGGCCTTACATTAATCCCCCTTTTATCTGTTTGTATTCTTCTTTGTAGTTACTTTATTTCCTCAGTGCATTTACAACCCACACAGATATTGCCTCTCATTGGGAGGGCTCTCAGCCAATCACACTGTTTGCCTGTTGTAAAATCTGTGGTACTCCTCACAACCCCTGAGCTGAAACCATACAGGAAGAGTACAGAATATCTGTGGTGGTGAACGGGGTTTACAGTTGAGCCTTTTGGGCAGTGTATTGATTGAGAAATAATAAGAGCCTTGTTTTATTTGAAGTCTTGCAGGTTTCACAGTTCAAAGCCAAAATGGATTGTTTTTAGGTGACTCAGTGAAGTTGGTTCGGAATGGTAAAAGTTTAACTCTGACCTCTGTGTCTCTGCTTTCTTGTAGTCCTGCAGCTCTGTCTGCAGCAGCGCAGAACTCGAGAGCAACTTGTGGAGCAAGGTATAATGCCGCGTGAGTATTTTTTACCACAGCTTCAACTATAAGACAAGAAAGAACATCACCAGTATGTCCAAAATCCAGGGAGCCTTTTTTTTTTGCCTAGAAACAGAAACTTGAGATCAAATCTGGTCTAAATTGCTAATGCATTTCGTGTATTTATAAGACATTTAGGGTTAACAAAAATATTCTTATATTCTCCCCACATTAACAGCTGTATGTTTATACAAAATTAAATATGATGCACTGTTACAGATTAAACTGCCAAACAGTTAATAGCGGTTGTTAAAATTGGCACCACGTCGACTTTACTTCTTTGTTTTACTCTAAACCTCTCATTGCAATTACTTCGCCAGCACAAAACAGCAGATAGGCCCCAGCTGGTGTACATAGAGGAACACTAAAAACACTAAAAATACTTTTTAAAAAATTAATGTGCTTTTATTTTATTAAATAATTTGATTAATGAACTCCGGCTTTAGAGCCAGAGAACAGTCAACTTTTGTTTGCATCAAAAGGAGTCAGCTGAGGTAGGGGGTGAGGGTGGGCTTCTAATCAGGACGCTGTGGAGATTTTCTGGGCATGCACATCTGGAAGCAGACCCAGGCGTAAGTCCAGAACGTACTGGAGAGATGATATAGCTCATCTACCTGGGACTTCATCCCTAGGGTGGCGTAGAAAACACTGGTGCTGAGAAGGACGTCTTCAATTCACTGCTTATCCTGCAGCCTCAGCAAGCATTGAATAAGTGGAAGAGACTGTATGGAGATATGGATGGATTTTAACAGGACCCACTGATTTGAAATACAAGTAATCCAAATGCTCAGGCTTCAGACTGCTCTAAACACTACTTTTCACACAGTTTATTTCTAATCTTGCCTCTGTATGATGTCAGAGAGATGGAATATCACTGGAATGGCACACAGGTGTGAGTACCGAAGTTCCACCTACTGTTCAAACATTCAGTTTGTGGGGGTCAGCCAGTCTGAAGACAGTTGGCATGAAGGGAGGAGGGGAGATAAGATGACTTGTTTCAAGCAGTGGATAAACTGAGGGGCTGTACCAAAGTCCAGTATAGGATAACTAAGGATTATTTTGACCTATGAATGATGCAAGGCTATTCTAGTAGAGTCCAAGAAATGTCAAGAGGTTTGGCTTGAGGCTACGCATCAAACTGCTTTCTGTCAGAGGCTGAAATTGCTTCATTCTACTCAAAAACACAGTAAAAAATGGAAAGGACTTGCTCCGCTTTAATACTATCCACATCCATCCTTTGATGTAGTAAAGGTGGAGCACACTCAGTCCCTGTTTTACCTCCCTCTGGTGAACATTTTGTTCAGGAATTACAGTCAATAAAAGATGAGCTGAAACTGTGACAGAATCCCACTGATAACTGGAAAGCAGAGAAAAAGATGAACCGCATCCTCTTTATCCGGTTCTGTCCTGAGAAGCCGCCTGTGGTCAGGTTTTCAGGTCCTCTCTGGCTCCACACAGCCTCATGAGTCAGCGGCTGGGCCTTCAGTGGAGGTCAGGCGGCCCCCTCTGTGGGCTGGCCGAGCATAGCCTGCACACAAGCCTCCCCGGCCATTCTGCTCTGCAATAATCTGCTGCTCTTACACAGTGAGGTTTTGGTCATGAGCAGGAATGTTTGCTTTGCTGCTCTGACACACTCCTCAGAGCGCCCCCCAGGCAGTGTGTCCTTAAACCAAACAATATTCGTCATAGCAGAGGTGACTCGCCGGTGAGCCAGACCTCACCTAAAGCACCATGAGTTTATTCTGAGAGATCAAAGATTAGGATGGAATAATCTCTTTGTATGAGTCGGTAGAGCTGACACTTCCTGCTGGACTCCCATGAGCTGCTGCTTATTAAGGTCACACTAATGCAGACCAAAAAAAGACAAAAAATAATAAATAGTGGCATGAAATGGATCACCCTGCAGTGAGAAAAATTGCTTGCTGTTAAATTCAGGAATATAAGTGCAATAAAAATGCTGAAATGAAGGCTTTGTGAGAAACAATGCAACAGAGACAGTTTTCATCTCCTTCCTTTTCTTCTTTAGGCCTGCTTTCAAGTCTATTGTGTATTGTAATATTGTGTATATTATAGTGTTTTAGCCAAAAAGAAATGTCCATAATTTCAAACTCTGTATGTCAGTTTAAAGTACATTATTTGAATTTTTTGAGAAAACTGCTTCATAGCTTTAAAAGGCTTTTTATTGAGGGCCAGTGCAAAGAGTATATGTAGTAGAAATACTGTGATTTCCTGCATTGTTATAATTATGTTGTTGCACCATCATTTCTGTTGTGGATTTCTCTCATCACTATGAGGCTTTCTACATAAACATTTTTGTTATAATATCAAGCACAGGCAAGAGGAGTACTATGTGGAAATAAGTGTTTTTGTGTGGAAAAAAATTCTTGGTATTAACCAAAAAAAATGTATGAATTACTTATGGATTTCTCTTCTTGTAGCCCTAAAAGCACCTGCTGCCTTTCATGAGCAGATTCGCAGCCTGGAGAGAGCCAAAGTAAGACAGCAACTAATACAATTTAGCCTGCAGACAGTCGTGATTGTGTACCCAGTGTATAAACAAAACTCTTTGTGTGTGTGTCTGTTTAAACAGACTGGGAACTTCTTGAAGCATAAACTCTGCAGCCGACCTAGGCGTTCTGAGCTGGTCCGTATGCACATACTGCAAGGTGACTATCTGTCAGTGTTGGGATAAGAGAGGCGATTACCTGTTTGCTTAACAAAGTTATAACCATATGAAAGGCTTTTGTGAGGTCTGGCTCAGCCTGCTGTGAGTCACTCTGATAAAGCACTTTGGGAGAGTGACCAGTGCTGGCCAAATCACAGATGAAGATCCTCCTTGTGTTTATCAGAGACTCAGGCAGAGCCCTCCCTGCAGGCCACACAGATGAAACTGAAGAGGGCCAGACTGGCTGATGATCTCAATGAGAAGATCGCCCAGAGGCCTGGACCCATGGAACTGGTGGAGAAGAACATCCTGCCTGTGGAAACTCATGTTGATGAGGTTAACAATGGTAGATACTCATCATTATCATATTATTATATTATTCTAAAAAAATTGCTCTATTTGCATAAGTTTTATTTATCCTTGAAATAAGTAAGAACTGGTGCTTGCTTATTTTTGACACTGGCCCCACAGGTGGTAGCAAGGCAGATCACTCCAAGACACCTGACACCTCAGACGTGTACAGCTTTGAGGACAGCAGTGATGCGTTATCGCCACAACTTCCTGCAAGCCAACACTCTCCCAGCTCCACCTCAGCCTCACCTCGGGAGCCTGAAGGGACCGAGACCGCTCTCACCATGTCCAATTTTAAAACTCACACACAGGTACAACACCTTCAACCAGTGCACTGAATATTAGAAAATGTCTTTCCACGTTATTTTATCCTTTGTTTAATTTGGCACATACAGCATATTAACTGTAATGTATTAATCGTAATTCATGCTCATTTTTCAAGTGTTTATCAACCTGTTTTGGATCACATTTTCTTTCTTTTCTTGGATGGGATGATGGGTAACAGGTGTCGCAGCTTTGCTGTTCTTACCGAGGATATCATGCGATTTCTCTCGCTTTACTTTTCTTAGCACTCCCCACCACCCAGCTCACGGCCTGCATCGGATTTAAACAGCCCTGTAGCCACCGGCGAGCAACAGAGCAACCTACAAGCAGCTCAACCTCAGCCTGCCACCAGTGTTGTCCCCTGTGTTACGCCAGGGTCAGTTCTAGTGAAGGTGAGTTTTTGTTTGTTTGTTCTCTCATTTCAGTGTGTTCTTAGAGCTCAAGTTAGATTAGTGATGTTTTTGAGGGGGGTTTTTTTTCAATCTGAGGTCCTAATTCATCATATATGACAAGTATCCCTAAATAATAATGCTATCAAATAAAAATATGTGATTTTTGGCTTTTGAAAAATAGTTTCCAAAATCTTGGCAGTCAGAAATTTAAAAGAACTATCAATATCCCCTTCCCCCCAAAACAATCTCTTTATTTGGATCCCAAACTCTCTGTTTATGGCTACTTGTCACTGTCATCATGTAGTTCATGTGCCGCTGTTACAGTTTTGGCCTCTGGCTCTGTTTTCCTGACTTATTTTCTCCGTCTGTGCGTTTTGTTTATTTTGTTTGCTTCCTTTAGAAATGTGATGAGAGACACAATGTCAGAGTCTGTTTTTTCTCATACTGAAAGTTACATCAGTTTTGGAAAAGACAAAATAAAAAAAAGTCCACATTTAGCTTGAGACTAACACAGGTCAAAGAGCAGAGGGTTAAAGTTATTTCACCCACCCAGAGGTTTAAGTCTGTGCCTCAGTTTGTCTATATTTAGGGTCAAATGACATGCTGGCCCTCCTCATCCTGGCTAAGATGTGACTCAAAGAATGGGAGTGAAGCTATAACTTGTCCATTTATCATAATGCAGTTATCCTCTGAGTAAACGCTCTCTCCCTTTGAACACGATAGGGGAGTGAGCCTGACAAACTGGAGGCTGAGTGCTTGTTTAACCCAGCCTCAGTTTGATTTCATTGCTAGAACCTGCTGCTCTTGTGCCAAGCCATTTTCATGAGTACTACATCCTGTAATTGCAGGTGGCAAAACAATAAGTGTCACATTCCCGCTACCCGTTTCCTCATCCTGCTGTTCTCATCGGGTGTCAGAGCAATGTTAATGTTAAAGCTATAAAAATACAATATCAGTTCCAAATCTTGCAGTGTTGGTTCTGGCAGTGCAAACTGTGTTCCCTGATAAAGTTGACTGGACTGAGATCAGGCTTGGAGATAGAATATCCTCCAGATGGTCCTCTCCGGTCTTATGTACCTCTCTTCTGTGTTGTGCTCTGCAGCAAAGCTTGGCTAAGCCTCCTGCCGAAAAAAGCCGCGGCAAAAAGAGCAAAGAGCTCAAGCCACGAGTAAAAAAGTTGAAGTACCATCAGTATATCCCCCCAGATCAGAAGCAAGAGCTCAATGACGTGCCAATGGACTCTGCTTACGCCCGCCTCCTGCAGCAACAGCAGCAGTTTCTGCAGCTCCAGATCCTGAGCCAACAGAAGCAGCAACAGCAGCAATACAACTACCAGGCCTCTAAGCTCAAGTATGGCCCCATTAAGCTTTACTTAATCACAGTCAGGATTTTTCTTGTCCTTATTACAGTTATTTCAACAAACCCGATAAAAGGTTCACACCTTGTTATGTAAAATGTAATAATTGTCGCCACAGTTTAATCACAGCTGCTTTTTGTCTCAATTACTTTGCATTTCCTGCTCACAGCTTCCTACACAGAAGGTGCTCATTATGAAAAATGGATAAAAAAAAAAACAACATTTCCCTCTCTCATCTGTACTCCCTTTTCTTGACATCTTATTACAGCAGACCAACAACTGAGGTACAAACCAGCTGCTCCAGTGTTGCTTTGAGTGGAAATGCTGCGTCTGCGCCTTTGCAGCTCCACCACATGAACCGCAAGCCGGATCATTTACCGGCTAATCTGGACGAGATGAAGGTGACACACTGCATTGCACAGCCTGATTGTATCAACCACATGACTGCTGCAGAAGTGAGCAACCTAAGGGTTTTGGAGTTGTTTTATAGTCTGTTATCTTTACAGGTTGCAGAGCTGAAAATGGAACTAAAATGCAGATCTTTGCCTGTTTCTGGGACCAAGACAGAGCTGATAGAGAGGCTAAAGATGTATCAGGAGAACTCTAACATCCAGACTGTTGCTTCCATCGAGGCAGCAGTCTCACTATCAGAAAATGCAAAGTTAACCCCGCCCGTGTCCCCTATTGCTTCCAAAGTGTCCAGTCTGGGCATAGAAGATATTAGTATGGCAGACAGTCCGACAAAACTGCTTTCAGATACTCTAGTCCTTTCTGCTCCCTGCATGAGCTCCCCACAGAGAGCACCACATGAGGAGTGTCCGACTGAGTCCCATGAGCAGGACTCAGAAAAGGACAAACGTCTACATGAAAAGGAGCGTCAGATTGAGGAACTAATGAGGAAGCTGGAGCAGGAGCAGAGGCTGGTGGAGGAACTGAAGATGCAACTGGAGGTAGAGAAAAGGAGTCAGCAGGGAGACTCTCCATCTCAACTAAGTCCTCTGCTTCCTATCCAGGTCAAAGAGGAACCCAGGACTCCATCAGGCTGCACAGTGTCCTGCAGTTCTCCGGGCCTGCCAGTGTTGGTCAAACAGGAGGAGTGTACAGATCAGAGCCACGTAACCAGTCCAAATCAATTCATCCTTGGTCACCAGACCATCACGCAGCCTGAATCCCGTCAGCCTTTGCAGACCGGAGCTCAGATCCTCCTGCCCGCATCCCTTCCTGCCTCAGCAGCCACTATTCAGCTCCCTACCAAAGGCATCACATTACACACAGGCCTCTTCCAGGCCTCTGGACAGGTGCCACCAAAAACAGAGGCCTCAGCAGCAATACATCAGCAATGCGGCACTCAAACCCAGCCACTGGCAAGGGTAAGAAAAAA
Source organism: Bujurquina vittata (assembly GCA_015106715.1). Lineage (NCBI taxonomy): Eukaryota > Metazoa > Chordata > Actinopteri > Cichliformes > Cichlidae > Bujurquina > Bujurquina vittata. The sequence goes on along the minus strand of VUQK01028334.1, from coordinate 22,154 downwards.
CTACACTGCTTCTACAGACTGCCTCAGTCTGTCTCTCTATTCATCATCACTACCAGCTCACTGTGTGCTTGGTTTTAGACTCCTTGTACAAACTGAAAATGTACATATGTGTATATGTGTGTGTGTGTGTGTGTGTGTGTGTGTGTGCCTGAAATCATAAATTCAGTTTTGTTTGGAGTAAACACAAGATAACGTCATAAACATTGTGCCTTGTTTTCAGTGGCACTGCCTAATATATCACATAACGCGTTTAACAGTCTTTTATGCGCTGCTATGGGTAATGCGTCTTCCTTGATGCCATGGTAATAACAGGCCTCTGCTGAGTGGTGAAATCTTTCCCTCTGCACATCAAAAGAAGGCCTGTGGAAACATGGGTTACTGGAGCAGGTGCTGAGTGAGATTTGACCGTAGTGCCCTCACTGTCATTCCTCTGCTCCAAGCCTGACATGAAGATAGAATTAGTAATAGAACCCGCAGCTTGACCCAGCTGCAGGTCTTGTGGTTTTCTCTGCAAACAGTGCCATCAGAGGTGGATAAAACATTGTGATGCTCTGGCTGAAGAGGGCCTGAAGGAATTCAATTTAAGGTGTTTATGTGTAAAAGTGAATAATCCACAATACTCGTGTAGGTGCACCGCTACTTTAACCAAACTCCCAAAGAGAAAGTTTGCGTGCACTGATGCCTCCGTGCTGACCGCTCTAATTTTCTGTGCAGACGTGGAGGATTAATACCATGGCACAAAACTCACTCAATGCATTCCCAGTGAGTGGATGCACTGCAGCAGCTTCCTCAGGCCAGCCTGTTTCCAGAGGACCTACAAATAAGGTGGAGGTGATCCTTAAGTTTCTTCAGGTTATGTTTTCTTTTTCTGTAAAGGATTCATGCTATTAAAGTGCTCATCCCTCATTTACTTGCATCCTTATTTTGCATTTTTGTATCTGATGTTTTTTCCTGTTAAACAGCCTCCATGTTCCCGCCCGTCCCCAAACAGTTTGATCTTGCAGCAGCAAAAATTCCCAAACCATGTGTCAAAGTGCAAAGACCCACCCCGCTATGAGGATGCAGTTAAACAGACACGCAGCATGTTGACAGCTGTTCAGGTAAGAATCGAATGAGTAAATATTTCTAAATTGTGTCATTCAGACATTCAGTGGTTTCCTTTCTCTGCAGGGTCCCACTCCAGCTAGCCAGCAGATGGATGACCTGTTTGACGTGTTGCTCGAGAGTGGTGGTGAGAATATTGGGTGTGCTTCTGTAATTCTGATGTCCTAACGACGATTTAAATCTCATCATGTTCTGCACTTCCCCCCCCCCAGAGATCTCCCCCTACATTACACAGGATCCTCCCAGCTTGGATAAGCCTCTTGCGGTGACAGCTAGTGTTACCACCCTTCCCATCAACACAGCTTTATCCCGGCCTCCACCCTTAGTCCAGGTAGCCAAGCCGCCTGGCTGCATGACCTCTGGCTGCCGGCTGGATACCCTCCTGGAAGGCACGCTCCTCCCTGACACTGAACCACAAAAACTGAAGCTAATGGAGGAGTTGCATTCACCTGGGGATACAATGGAAGTGGATTTTAATGACAACACAACCCCGTCTTCTCTAAACATCGACAACATGGACTGGCTTGATCTCACTCTCTCTGTGCCAACAGAGGAGGGTCAACCTTTGGATGTGTCAGTGCCAGTAGGCGTCTTCTCATCTGACTTCCTGGACTCTAATGAACTGCACTTAAACTGGGACTGAGTGCTGTCACCATGAATTCTTTTTTTTTCATTGTGAGAGAAGACTGCTTTTGTTTCCATGAGACAATAAGAGCTGTTTGGATGCTTCAGCAGCTCTGTTCTGCTTTTCAGAAGATAAAGCAGCTCTGTAATAATCTAATCATGCAGCATCACTTTGGAGGTTGGTGAATTGCTTCCTTTGAGGTCTCTAAATCCTCTGGTTGCATCGGAAGACAGATAAAATTAGAGTGGTACTGGCAGTTTGAGCTTAAAGTGGAAGTAGCTTTTTAAGATTTCCATCTCAAGTCACGCTGCTGATTTGTTATCAGGCTCTTTTCATGTTACTGATTCCTCTTAGTCCTCCAATGTCAGTGAATGTAGAGCTTTGCAGTCAGACTGATGTCAGGAAAATGTCCCAAAATCCTGGCTGCAGCACTAACGGGCAAACACCGAACGTAGCTGAGGGCCGTTTGTACAGTTCACTCCACCCTGTCTTGGAATGATTATCACTATCAAAACAGATTGTCAGCACACAACCGCTGCACAGTCCTTGTGTGTATGTGAACTGTGAAGTATAAATCAGATGTTTAATTTGAACTGGGAGTGTGAATATGATTAAATTAGAAACGCTGCTCTAACTAAACCAGGCCGAGTATTTATTACCTAAAAACATGTTTGGCTCTCTTTCCTCTCTTGCACTTTGCAAATCAGATCAAAGAGTGACGACAAGTCTGTTATGTGTACATCTGTACACCATGTCAGACACACACAAGACAAATGTGAACTTCAAAAAGGGAGAGAGAGAGAGAGAGAGACAGTGATAGGCAATGGACTGATTTCTTAAGGTTTGGATAGTTAATATTTATTTTGGTCATTTATTAAGTAAGTACACAACATGCAAACACCACCAAAAAAAAAATAATAATAACAGAAGTATGATCCAGTGATTCAGTCCATCAAGACTCAAATCAGGCATTAAAAGTCAGGCTGTACTTCAGTGACATCTACTGGCCACTTCTGATTAGAGTCAGCTTCATAACAAAGGGAAGATGTACTGCATTTTGGTTTCTATTGCTAAGAGTGCTAGAAACCATTATGTCCTGGCAGTGCAAAATGTGTAACAATGTTTAATTTTGTTAAGTTATTAAGGATTCGCTGTCTGCTTCTGAAATGCTGCAGATAGGTTCACCCAAATATTGACAGAGTTGTTATGAAAACTGCGTAAATATTGTTTTTTTAATATTTCTTTTTTTTTTGTCTCCTCCTTAATGCCTCATTTAACCATCCGAGTGTCTTCCCTTTAAAAGGGGTTATGTGCTGGAAAGACAAATGTTTAGTCCTTGCTACACTAGTATAACTCAACATAGAAAATGTTGCATTTGTATGTTTTACACATGATGTATTTATGTTGGCTTTTTATACAGATATTAACAGTTGTTTTGTAAATACAGAGATTCTTTGGGATTTTAGAGTCTGGCTATGAGCTTTAGCACTTGCCTTTTACTGCTTGTCATTAAACATTTTCAAGTAAAATCCATAGTTATGTAGTTGTATTGTTTAAAGAAATCTGAACATTGCTAAAGTATATTTGTTTTCGGTTCGTTTGTTTTAATGAAATATACATTTTTATCACACAGATATGCCCCAAAAAATGCAGTATATTGCACATTTACATAAAGGTAGACGCCACCTGTCTCCTTAGCGTTTCTAAAGGTAAAGTAATAGCAGCTGAAGTCTGAGATTAAAAACATCACCTCTCTGATATTCAGTGTATCCTGCACATTTAAGGGTGAACAAATAAACTCTGCGGGAGAGCTGTGCAGCTGTGATGTTACATCACCATTCGGTGGATGTCCAGTGTCTCCTCCGCCTTTCCCTGCTTGTCTCAGAGCTTTTTAATGGTTTTGATTGACGTTCGGCACTTAGGACATCTGTGCGTGACGGACTTAAACTTATCAATGCAAAAGGGGATGAGGCAACAACCAGCTGCACATCTGCAAAAGAAGGAACAGGAAGAGACTGAAATGACGACAAACTCAAAAGCTATTTGGCTGCAGCTGTAGCACCAGTTAGACAAACAAGCAGGCTTAGCAAAGCCTGATTATGCAAATATTTCAATGGTCAACTTGGAGGTTAGCTTCATACCCTATTAAAGCAGTCATGATGCACACTAGCCATGTCACACTGCTGACAGAGGTATACGTCTCTGTTGTGATGAACTGCCGACACTCTGGGCACTGTGTCCTGCATGGAGTTATTGGGAGGTTTTCCAGGTCCAGAATCACCGTAGGGGCTGTGAAGGGAAGAGATGCACAATTTCAAGATCTAATAATCTCATCAAAAATGCTTTCTTTTCTTTCTTTTTCTTTTTTTTTTACCCTAATAGAAATAAAAACAAAACATTAATCTATCTCATCGAAAACTTGTTAAATAGGATTCCACAAAAAAAGCAAAAAAGATAAAATATGAAGTAGATGTGAAGGTACACAAATCAGAAGCATCAAGTTGTATTTGATCTGCACCCTTCCATCTGACCTGATGTAGGCCCAAGCATCTCTTTCCAGTTCTCACCACCAGTGTGGTTTTGTGAGGAGCTGTTCACTCTCTTGTGTTTTGCTATTCCAGTGGCTCACCTGGAATGGTAGGCGGAGGCTCGACATAGACGATGCCAGGAGGAGGACCAGGATCTCCATTCTCTTTGGGGCTGAAATGGACCTCTAACAAAGAAGAACAAATGTGGTCACAAATCTGACGTGTGTGGTAGATTTGCTGTAATGAATCCAGACTCACCTTTCTTGTGCTCTTTGTCCGCTTCATTTTTGATGGTGTTGAGCAATTTATCGTAGCTTTTCTGGAGTTCGGCCTGTTTATCTTGCAGTTCTTCCAGTTTTTCATCAATGCTTTCAATTTCTTTCCGATTAGAGTCGGCTTCCTCTGATTAAAACAGTAACCATACAGAGATAAATATATCATTTATATATATATATATATATATATATATATATA
>VUQK01028333.1:25809-41785 GCA_015106715.1 Bujurquina vittata | reverse complement strand
TAGCTTGCAATCTTTTGTGTCTTTGGGTTTTGGTACCAAAAACCCAAAGACACAAAAGGTGTCCTTATCCGATCCCTCGTGTCCCGTTCGGTGTTCATGCCTCAGTTCTTTTGTGTTTTCTTGTCCTGTTCTTGTTGTCAAGTGCATTCGGGTTAGTATTAGTCTCCGCTGGCTGTTTCCTGTTTTACTTTAAAGGTTTGTCTTCTTTCATGTCCTGCATCAGTTTTGCTTCCCAACGGTATCCCCTGATTCCCCGCTTGTTTTTAAGTGTGTTCACCTGCGTTCGCCTCGTTCCTGTTTTCCCATCAGTAATCAGCTGTTTGTGTCTACATAGCCCTGTCCTCTCTGTAGCCTGCTCGATTGTGTGTTGTTTATTCCCTCTGTGTCCCTTGCGAGTTTCTTTGTTTTTGGTTAGTTACTTTTTGATTTATTTACCTGGCGGTGCTTTTTTAAGAACTCTCAGCAGCTTTGCAATAAAGTTTGCCTTTTGTTTCTCACACTGTGTCCTGGGCCCTGTACTACGAAGCGAGTTCAGTGTACCTAGAGTATCTTTCTGTTATCTGGATTCACTTATCCTAACACTGACAGTCAGGGTAAGGGTCACTGTTCTGCTTCCAAGCTGGTTATCAACTCAATAAGTTAACTGGGGTTTTGAAGGGGGTCACATTGGCAGCATCTAATCAATCACAGATATCAATAAGTGCACTAGGAGCAGAGCCAGTACACTTATCGACTTGAAGGAAAGAGGCAAAGTCAGCAAAAATGTTGACTTTGTATGCAAAGTCAACATTTATGCTGACTTTTATTATGACTTTTTCAATCATAATACTGATCTGTCATAATTCTGTCATTAAGGCTCAGGAGAATCTGATGATTACATTCAAGTGTTTTACTAAATTAAAGACCGTTATAGATGTCAGAGAGGTCCATGGGATCTTCCAGGAATAGCGATGTTGCTTTCCAGAGATCTGATTGATCAGTAGGCAGTGATTTCATACCTGTTGATCTCTAATTTGGAACATAACCTGCTCCAGAGCAGGTCAGGGTCACAGCACAAGTTACCATGGTGAGAAACTCTGCTAAGAAGTACCTTTGTAGTACTGAAAATTCAGTGTTAACCCTGAGGTTACCTGGTTTGTAGTACAGGTCTCAGGTCTGCATTTTGGTCCACATTCAAATCACTTTGTGTCAAAAAGAACCCTTGTACTATAGGGCAAAAATAAGGACAGCAGGCTAAGAAATAAACAGACATAAATGGCTCTAAAGTACAGCTGCATGGGTGGGAAAATTATGTAATTTATGTACTACACTATTTTTTCTAATTTGTCATTTGGGTTATAATTTGAGTTAGATTATTTTAAATAGTTTTTATCTTATTCTTATCTTTTAATCTACTCTTAATCCTATATCCTGTATAGCACACTTCAAATGAACCGTGCTTTATTCATAAACACGGGCGCTGTAATTAAGAATGTGAGAAAATCAGTGAATCTGTGCAGCTGAATGTACACGGTCAGGTTTATGTTTAAGTCATACTATTATGACTTATGCACAGAGTTTAAGCAGTACATATATGAGATAATAAATTGCTATAAGATTTTTTTTTTAAAAAAAGAAACATGCAGAAGAAAGCTCATAAAGCATGCAGAGCAAGCAAAGGAACAGTTCAGTGATCACGTTCACTATTTTTTTGCACATGCAGCCATGCAAAGTAGAGCAAAGCAGCAGAAGATAAATGAGCAGTACTGCTATTTAGGCACACATCTGCTCTTCAAAGCAATGAAGTACAGATAAAATATTTTTTTCCCCCAACCAGCATTATTAATCTTAACAAGAGCCCGGAGTACAAATGCACACATGCGTGGCTAACAGTTGTAAAAATTGGCTCAGGAGATACTCACAAAACACAAAACACACAATATCTTTTGCGTTCTTTCTCGCAGGTTCCTGAAGATCCACATGTCTGTTTTCATAAAGTACCAGTCGATCAACATCAGCTTAAAGGAGGGAGGCGGTCCAGGTCTGTGGCGGAGAGGAATTCTGTTGAACCAGCCAGCCTGCCTTTTGCAACTACCTGCCAAAAACCCGATGTAACCTACCTTTGATGTCCATCCATTGTGCTCACAGTCTGTACATCAACCCAGCATTTAGATGGAGCCCAAAGCACTTCTATCCTAATGTGTCTGAGCCTTGCACAACATTTCATAGACCATGGCAAGGGGCAGAGACTGTTAATTTGTTGACAAGTATATGGACTACCCACTACCTACATGAGAAGACACAGGGTTGACATTGTACACTTGCAGCATGAGCACAGACAAAACACACGCACACACACACACACAAGCACACACACACACGTCAGCTCATACACAAGCAAATACAACTTGTACACGAAATTTTACATTCAAGCAAACCATACATTATGTAATTACAAGTATTAAAGTATGTTAACACTTAGCCGTGTGTGTGTGTGTGTCACCGTAAGAATGCCTATCATGTTTTATTTGTGAAAAGAAGAAACGGCTCATTTTCAGATAATACTGGGTTTATGTAAATCTATTGTGTTTAGGTTTGACACTTAAAAGAGAGTTTTAGTTGCTTATATGCCCCCCCCCATTCCCCCTCACTTTACTAGGGAAAAAAAAGATATTTAAGACTTTTATAAGAATATTGTCACCTAAAACAGACACAACTTGTATAACAAAGTATGTACAGTGAATATTTAAGATGTTATAGGTATTTTAACTAAGTCCATTTAATGCCCTGCTAGCTAACTTTGCACAGCGCTTCAGTTTAAGAAGAAATCTAATATTTTATAGTTTGTGTATCTACACTGTGATGGTGGCTATTAGGACTGACTGCTGCAGGACTCTTAGCTACTGTATGACTTTGTGATGATTCTGTACGAGTGTGTAAGGAGGTCAATGGGTATTTGAGTGAGTGCATGCACATATGTGAGTGCTGGCGTGACTGTGGTGTGTGCAATAGTTTGTTGGTCTAGTGAGCCAATATGCCAACCACACACACACACACACACACACACACACAATTGTCCTGTTGTGAATCTCAGTCTGTGTGTGTTTCTGTCTTAGTCCAGTTCTTTCCGTTTCTCCCTCTTTGACTCCTTTTGTCTCTTTGCTTTGTTGGGACATACAGGGTAACATGATGGGGGTGGGAGTTTATGTGGGGCGACTGGTGTGCTTGAGTATTGAGCTCAAGTCATAATGAATTTGTAAGGCCTGTCCCAGCCCCACCTGTGGGTATGTTCTCATGTAAATAGATATTCTGTAGATGCCAATTAGCAAATATGGGAAAGGTGGTTAACTTACAGCAATGAACGAGATTCCTTAAAGAATAATATTAACACTTAATAAAGGTTTTCACTGTAAATCACTGTTTTGCTGGTTTTGTTTATTTTATGTATGCATGCAAGAGTATAATCGTGGCTTGTTTACAGTTAGTCACAACTCACAGTGTAGCCCATTTATTGTATCTAAGAATAACTGCTGAGTTAGAAGATCAGTCAAATCAGGTAATTTAGTCATACTTTTTTCAAGGCCGAGAAGATTAAAGGTTTATTTTTGATGAGGTTTTTGTAATAATTAAATCGTGCATTAGACCTCTCAAAAAGGTTAAATGCAAACAGAAGTTGAGGAGCAGCACAATGAACACTTCATCACTGAATGAGATGAGCTGCTGCTAAAAAAACAAAGGCTTTTGAAGATTTAAATGTACAAATTTCGATTTTGAGCGGAAACACTGAAAATGTTTAACAGTTGCATTAAAATTTGAAAATAAATGGATTTTAATGTTTTTCTTAACTTTGTCAAAACACTTTCCATCATCTCTCGCTTCATATTGCAGGCAACTCAAATGAAAAATGCAGTTTTGTTTGAGACCTAAAACCGTTCTGAGATTATGAAAGATTAACCTCTCATAAGTTATAATGGTCTCTTTTTTTTCTGTCACATGTCAAGACCACGAGTGGTGGAGCAGAGAGGGGGAAAAAGAACAATTATTGTTTCCATGTGATGCTTTAAAGAGTAACACCAACAACCCCCTTCTCACAGCTTAGACTCAAAGCACTCAGTACTGCCAAATTTTCCACTCAGGAGTTGTGCTGTGTGTGTGGCTCATGCGCCTTATGGGAATCTGTGGGGTATCTGGGGGTGAGATGAGGAATAACTTCATTTAGATTTAATTACAACTCAATGCAGCTCAGCGTATGAGTGCATAAAATCACTGCAGGAACATTTATTTTAACTGATAGATCAGGTGCTGCACTGGTCTTTCATGTGTCAGAATCTGTATTTAAAACACTTCTGTTCTAAATACAGATCATTTAATGTAAAATGTGGTTTCTGCCAAACTCAGTGCAGTATGATGAGTCATGAAGGAAACAGAGGAAAAACTGGAAGGAAGTTGCACAAGAACTAGGGTGGCAAGATCCCAACAAACTAAAAGTAGGGCAAATGTGTGATTGTGTGGGACAGCATGGGACACATTGCTAATTTTGATATCTTTATCTTAGAAGATTGAACACACGCTAAACTATGCAGGGTGCAGGTTTTGCATTAGCATTTGAATGCAACTTTTCAAACACCCACACTAAATAAATAAGGATAGTAGGAGCTTAAGTTCTTCACATAGTCTTATTTTTGCCTTTTGTCAAATTGAAAAATAACTGTCACAAAACAAAAAAAAACATTTGAGAATTTCCTCCCCCCAGCTTCAGTCAAGTATAAGCAGTGTCTGGGTATCTATTTTCAGTTCATTTGCTTTTCTTTGGGGTAGTTTCCATCATATTTGGACAAAATCTGTATAGCTTGTGATGGTGACTTGTAAGTTTTCCCGCAGGTTCACCGGCACTCAACCATGATAAAAGCCTTCGTTGCTTTCTTTACATCCATGTGGTAAAAAAAAACTTTAGGGAAGTGCATGTCTTGCAATGCAGGGTTTTGTAAACTATAACCAAATAAAATGCAGGACAGGGAGATGTGGGACAAAAATGCTGTGCAGTCTCATACCTGGCCATCTTAGCTGAGATATTCTGGACAAAGGTAATAAAGAGTAGTTTTCTTCCCACACATACTTATCCCACACATACTTCTCCTTGACATTAAAAGGCTGTATTGATTTTCGTCTACTGAGACATGTACTGCGCCGTTCTGACATTGCAGTAGGAATGCATTCGGCAGTAGTTTTTGCCGAATGCACCTGATCGTGAAACCCTCAAAGCTTCTAGTCATGCACTACAGTGCCACAAGTATTCGCTTCTCTGGCTTCACACACACTATGAAGTTGAGAGACATCCCATTCTTAATCCATAGGGTTTAATATGATGTAGGCCTATAACAGCTTCAGCTCTTCTACGCAGGCTTTCTATAAGGTTTAGGAATGTGTCAACGGGAATTTTTAACCATTCTTCCAGAAGTGCATTTGGGAGGCCAGATACTGATGTTGGATGAGAAGACCTGCCTCAATTTGTTCCAAAGGTGTTCTATTAGGTTGAGGTCAGGAGTGTGTACAGGCCAGCCAAGTTCTTCCACACCAATCTCACTCGTCCATGTCATGTTGGGACAGGAAGAGGCCATCCCAAACTGTTCACACAAAATTCAATTGTCCAAAATGTCTCGGTATGCTGAAGCATTAAATGTTCGTTTCTCTGGAACTAAGGGGCTGAGCCCAACTCCTAAAAAATAACCCCACACTCCCCTCCACCAACCAATGAAGTCAGACAAGTACTATTCTCCTGACAACTGCTAAACCCAGACTCGTCCATCAGATTGCCAGATTGTCACTCCAGAGAGCACGTCTCCACTGCTCTTGAGTCCAGTGGCAGTGTGCTTTACACCACTGCATCCAAAACTTTGCATTCTGCTTGGTGATGTAAGGCTTGGATGCAGATGCTTGGCCATGGAAACCCATTCCATGAAGCTCTGCATGCTCTGTTCTTGAGCTAATCTGTAGGCCACACGAAGTTTGGAGGTCTGTAGCGACTGATTCTGCATCCGCTGACCCCGTTTGTTGTCTTACCACTTACTTCATGGCTGAGTTGCTGTCGTTCCCAGTCATTTCCACAATGTTATAATACCACTAACAGTTGACTGTGGAATATTTAGTGGCGAGGAAATTTGATGACACAGGTGACATTCAATCACGGTACCACACTGGAATTCACTGAGCTCCTGAGAGAGATCCCTTCTTTCACAAATGTTTGTAGAAGCAGTCTGCATGCCTAGGTGCTTGGTTTATACACCTGTGGCCATGGAAGTGATTTGAATACCTGAATGCAATTATTTGGATGGTTGAGTTAATACTTGTGACAATATAGTGTATCTCTGTCTGTGTCTCCCTCCAACACTTGTTGTTTTTCCACTGAAGTAGTGGACAGTGCCTATTTTTTTTTTATTTGCCAGCGAGATGGTTTAGGTATTGTTTAAGAAATTTTAAGTTTAAGAAATTTTAAGTTTCTTAAACAAAAAAAAAAACAAAAATGTTATTTCTCTTCAGAGCAGAGGAACCACCACTCACTGCACCTTTGAGGCGAATTTGACTTTTGTGTCGGGTCTTTGCGGGGCCAACGCTGTAAACTAGAAATCCCTCTGAATCCTACGCAGTAACCTATAACCTGACATGCACCTGCCAAGAAATGTCACCACACATCAGTTCGATTCAGCTACTTTTTGCCATGGTTTTTGAATTTATCTGTGAGAGAAAAGTCATCTTCTGAATATAAGGAATTATAATCCTAACATCAATATAAGGACTCACAAATGTCAGCAAATTCCTGGAGGGAGACTGCTAAAATTATTGGAATAGATTTGAGGGAATGAACAAAGAAGTGAAAAAACTAGAGGGACAAATATGTTTGCACTCAAAATATGCTGACCACAGGATCGAGTGAAGACCAAGGAGGGAAAACAAGTCCCAGCATTTTATTCGTTTCTATCGGTCGGTATTGTGCCAGACAATAATTGTCTGTAAACAGTTGTAAATGACTTTTTTGACCTATAATCTGTTAAACATGTGTGAAATATAGCTCTCATTAATGACATCAAGTCATTCTGAGCCAGAAAAACATTCCTGTCACAAAGTAGAAGCTGCAATCAGTTTTTGACTCTTTTATATTTTTTATTTATCCAGGTAAAAACTCTCATTTGCATTAATAATGTATTTTTTCAAACGGGATCTGGCCAAAAGGGCGGCAGAAATTGCAACAAATATAAAATTGCAGTCTTATAAAGATATTTTAAGTGGCACAAAAGTCATGAATACAAAGTCATAAAGATATGGCAAAACAAGTTATTTCTATACGTATTTTATACACCGGCAATGACGTCGGCCTCTTACGTAGGTTATGTACGTATATCCCGTAATGACCCGACGCAGATGATTATAATTCAGGCCTTCCTCACGGGGGGGGGAAGCGAGATTCAAATATTTGGCTCCGCCTCTGCTGCTGCTGCATGTGATCGCGGAAATAGAAACTAATCAGGCCTAAACAAAATGGGAGCGTCTTTGGATACGCCAACTAAGTGTCCGCTCTGCAACGAGCTGACCGGTGACCCGGTCACTCTGAAGTGCAACCACCGCTTCTGCCAACGCTGTATTGGAGACTTGTGGAGCATTAGTCCGAACGGGCCGTACCACTGTCCGGAGTGGAGGTGTAAAACCGAGTACCAGACTTTGCCATTTGATAGCAGTTTATTAGGGTCACCAACTCCCCAAGGACGGGCGAAGCCGCGCAGCACTGCAGGTACAGTTATGATTGTTAGGTTAGCATTGAAATTGTAACCGGATGGGCAAAAATAGCGGCTCATAGCATGGCGAAATACAAACGCGAAGGCGGGATTGTATGGAGCGATTGGCTGTGAACTAATCTAATGCTAGCTGCTAACGTGGTCTCCTCAAGAATTGTGTTACACACCTTTTAGAGACTGTTAACTAAACAGCTAAACTGATTAGGCCATAGATATAATTGCCCTCTTATGCTTGATGTAGCTAGTAAATGCTCACTAGTTTAATCATGATTCGAGTATCCTAATAAATGACAAATAGACTGCGCTTCCTAACTAACTGGAAGATACCATTTTATCAACCTTAGGGGACGTAAAAGTGCAATAATACTGTAGTCTAAAAATGTAATGTAAGAAAAACTGTAAAGAAAATTATGTTTAGCACGCCAGAACTTTTTTTTTGTTATGCGCAGAAATTACTCTTAGTGTATTTTTTAATTGTACTTATTGGTAACAATGAAGCATAACTGAGTAATAATTAGCATTTTAGGTCAAAAGACTATATAATATGCTGGTATTCTTTGTTTTAGAGCCCGTATGATTGAAGACTGATTTTGATATTTGGTGATTTAAAAACCCAATATTCTGATATATTGGACAATATTTTTAGGATGCAAGAAACATAAACAGATTAACCTGTAGTTACGTATTGACTTGTTTAAACTGAGATCAGCTGGCTGTGTTTATGGTATTCCAAACACTGTTGCCAACAGAGAAATGCTGCTGACGCTAATGGGGATCCCAGTAACCATAAACATAAATTGCTAGGGTCGACAAACTACGCTGAGGTGTTGGATTTTGTATGATGGTGTTTATATTGTAAACCTGTATGGGTGCTACATTGGTCAGGTCTCATTTGTAAAAGATGAGATGTAATGGACAATGGATGCACGCTACAGGAAAAAAACCAGTGTTAACACTATTTATAATTACCTCAAGTATATTTTTTCTGTTATATGTTTATAAAGGATAACATATGCTGGAATGCCTCTCCATCTGCGATACACCCTTATGGCACAACTGCTATACTGGTTGGGCTCTAATCTGTTGCAGTTAATGAAGTTAGAAATCATTGTCTTTAACTGTCTTTGGTGGGACTGCTGACGACTATTAGACTCATTGTTTACTACACAACAATTTTTTTGCATTTTAATGTCCATCCCTCGTCTTAACTGCTTATCCATTGCTGGGCTGTGGCGGTGCTGGACCCTGTCCCAGCTGACATGGAATGAGAAGCATAGGGATAGGTTTCTAGCCTATTGCAGGACTAACGGAGAGATAACCATTCACACCTATGGCCAATTTAGATTCACCCATTAACCTAAGTAAAGCGACTACTATGACCTGGATGACCGAGAACCTACACAGACATAAACCTAAGTAATTAACTTATTCACCTAGCACGCATGCCTTACAGCTGAGGGAGGAAGTTGGAGTACACAGTGGGACCAGCTGGCCAGCGTGATAAAACTGAGAACCGTCTTTCTCTTAGGTGACAGTGCTAACCACTGCACTGCTGTGCTGCCCTTAATTTTAATGAAATCTTTGTAAAATCACCGGTAACATCTTTCAAATAAATGTAGGAGAAGCAAAAACTCACCATTCCTCTCTTAAATGGAAGCTAATTATGAATAGAATTACATTTAGCACTCAAGTGAAATTAAAGTACCTCAGAATTTGTTAGTATTATGGTTCTTGAGTAAATGCCCTTTGTAACTTTTTGTCACAGGATTTTAAAAGAATATCTTTAAAAAAAAACTATCTTGTGTAATTTAATGGATCAGTGTTCAGCATTTGTGTAGTGTCACAAGTCAAAGTCTCTAATTTTAAAAGGGAAGAAAAGGTCAAAGTTTGACCTAACATCTAACATCTAAAAGTCGATTTGTGGTGTGTGTTCACGATTTTAGGCAGCAGCTTTAAATCTTCACTGCACAAAAAAGCTATATTTGTGTTTCTTATCTTCCATGCTTAAAAGGCAACATAATTAATCACAGAAGTGCAAAAGAGCTAGTACAGTCTCTTCAGTTGCTTTAAGTAGAGCAGAGTGCAGGTGTGCTGGCAGTAGGTAGCAAGCAGGTGTTAATATGAAACTTTGCTATGAAAGCCTGCGCTAAGACTTGCTCATCTTGTGTGTGTGTGTGGGGTTTCTTTTGTTTTTTTTAAGGTGCATCCACCAGTTATGATGCAGAAAGTGCGTCAGACTCAAGTTTAAGGAGGCCCTCCCTCACCAGCCGACTCCTTGGAAAGAGGAAGGCCAGCACACCTGTACCTGAGCAACCTGAAACAAAGAGATCCACTGTTGAGGGCCCCCGTGTGCGGTTCAGAGACACTGAGATTCCCACTACGTCCTTGCCAAATAACTCTGGGGAGTCAACGAGTGTGGAAACATCAAAGAAAGTAGCACAGCCAGAATCTTCACAATCTAAACAGGTTGATAGCTCATCCTCCAGGGACAACTCTGACAGCAATGGAGCTTCTGCAAGCGATGGGTTACAAGCCATCTCAGTTCAGCAGAACCAGCATAAATCAAAAGAAGGCATCAAATTGGATGACTCTGACAGCTCCAATGAAGTCGACATATGTGATTCACCTCCTCCTGCAATCCCCAAGAAAGACATCCAATTGACAGGGATATGTGCAACACCAAAGACACCTGCGTCAGCTGCCAACTCTCATAGCTTTCCTGCAACCTCAACTCCAGGAAAAGATAAGCCTCCTGTGCACCATGCTGGCAAGTCTCCTCCGATCTTCACCAAAAGTCCTTCAACTGCTTCAGGGTCCCCAAGTCATGTTGGCATCTTCTCCAGGCCAGAGATCAAAAATACCAGCCCTGTGCCCTGCCATTA
This sequence comes from Bujurquina vittata, assembly GCA_015106715.1. Lineage (NCBI taxonomy): Eukaryota > Metazoa > Chordata > Actinopteri > Cichliformes > Cichlidae > Bujurquina > Bujurquina vittata. Next base: position 31,137 of record VUQK01028333.1, on the reverse strand, counting down.
TTGTCCTAAAAGCCGGTATCAGCCTGCAGTGAAGACATGTCTTGTGTGCGGCGCCTCCATGTGTTCAGAGCACCTGCGCCCCCACCTGGACACACCAATTTTCCAGAATCACACCCTGGTTCCTCCAGTAGAGGACATTTCCCTCTGGAGGTGCCAGGAGCACCAGGAGATAAACCGTATCTACTGTCGGCAGTGTGGAGTCTGTGTGTGCACTGTGTGTACCGTCATTGGCTCCCATCGTGACCACTTCTGCATCAGCATCAGGGAGGCAGAGAGAGAGCTCAGGGTGAGCATTGCTGACTTAATGCTTCTGAGATCATTTCAAGACATCTGGCTTTTAGCTTCAGTTTAGTTTTAAAAACCAGGAAGTCATTAGGAGCACATTCTGGTTTACAGCAGTGGCCTGGCAAGAGACAGGTTACATTGTAAATAAGCCTTGAGGAAATGGAGAAGAATAGAAGCGCCCATTTCCAAAAACATTTCAACTCCTACTTAATGTGACAGCAAACATCGCATGAATAACATGCAGTCTAACATGAAAATACAAGGCGGATGAGTAACAAACAAATCAGGCAACAAACAAAATCATTACCACTGTAATTACTTTCTGTGCTCGTAATGATCTGTGTGGGGTTATATTTGGAAATAGAGAGCTGATGTCTGACGTAATCTTTGCCTCTGTTTCCTGATATTTGGGATCTTGATTTTATTCACATTTATCTCATTGAGTCTCTTGTCTTTTTGTTTGGTCATGTATCTTCATTTTTATTTTTTATTCCAAGTCCTTAATGTCTTTCACAATATACCCATGCACTGTGGAACATGTATGGGAACATTTAATTATTTTATATTTTTAGATTATCTGAAAATAGTTTAACAAAGTTAAACATGATGATCGGAGGTTTAGTGGGATGTATTTATGCCTTCTCAAATGACAGCCACTTGTATCTAGTTTAGTACAAAATTTCTTTCTGTTGACCTAAGTTAGCAACTTATCGACCATTTTGTAAAAACTTACCAATTCAGACTTTTCTCGAAATACTTTTTTTGAGCAAAGTCTACTCAAACAATTTTATTTCAAATTAAAAGTGCTGACAAAGAGAGCCTGAAGAACAAAAACATGTAACTGTCCATCTCTGAACAGACAGTAATTGTTATATATATATATATATAAAATACTCTATGATTTGTTTTTAATCTTTGTGGACATTTTTCCTCAGGGAAATCTGAAAGAAGAGATCAAACAACTGCAAGAGGCTGAAGAGCAAGTGAAAAACCGAGTGACTGAGCTCACTGAGAAGAAGGAGACTTTCAAAGTAAGAGCGCTAACATTGTCGTTAAATATACATATATTGAGGTTAGCTGCTAAGAATTATAAGAGGTCTTCCCTTATTTGATTTCTTAGTGATATGTATGCGACAAATTGCATTGAAATCTTGACTAGTAGTGATTAGTGTAAGTAAATAATTGACCAGTTGATGCTTGTTTAGGATAATAATTGGATTATTTAAATTGTATTTTTAGGGCATTCAAAATTTACACCAGTTCCAGGGTGGTGCGTTGCAGAAAAAAAAAGAGCTTTTAGGATAAAATGTTTCCAGACATATACAATAATGATTCTGCATTTTTTTCACCAACTGTCAGATGTGAATGTAACACTGGAGTGAGTAGCCACACTAAAGTCTTGATTATACTTTTGACATCCATGAGTCGGTTAAAGTCTGCTTGGGTCCAAGTGAGATAAATGTTGTCATCTGATGATGAGTGCGAGGGTCCGTGCAGATGTCTGCCTGCCTGTTATTTGTGACCACGTAGAGTCTTTTCTATGGAAACTTTAGATTACAGTTTACCAACAAGGTATGCACACCAGGCAGTGGACTTCAAAGAAGTATAACAGGAATCACCTACTCTATCATGGTGTCTCCAGCTATCCATGTTTACATATGTTTCAGCAACAGATCAAGGCCTAAGTGACTAATGCTGCATTTGAAGTTGAGGAATGTCATCTCTTTCCTGGGATCGCCCTTTTCATAATCAAACTGATCTCATACTGGATTTACTCTACCTAATGTTTGGTTATCATTTGCTAACCACAGGGACCATTCTGTTCACAGCTGACTGTGTGTTGCCACTTACTGTAGTTTTTTTTTCTTCTTTTCTTTGACTGTCGGGTGGCAGCCCTAAAATTTCCATTGTTATGTGACTTAAATTTTGAGCTGAGTATATCAGTTAGGCAGCATGGTGGTTAGCACTGCTGCCTCACAGCAAGAAGGTCCTGGGTTTCAATCCACCTTGGCCGAGGCCTTTCTGTGTAGAGTTTGCATGTTCTTCCCATATTTGTGTGGGTTTTCTCCAGGTACTCCAGTTTCTCCCATGGGGGTTAGATTAATTGGTGATTCTAAATTGCCCATTAGAGTGAATGTGGGTGTGACTGGTTGTCTGTCTCTTTGTGTTAGCCCTGCAACAAGCTGGCGACCTGTACAGGGTGTACCCTGCCTCTTGCCCCACAACCCTATAAAGAATAAGCGGAAGAAGATTGATGCATGGATGGATGGATATCAGTTATAACACAAAATCCAGCTTTTATGTTTGAAATTTAAATGAACTGAAAAAGCGTTTTGAAATCTTTGCATCTCTGAAGTGGATGTACACTAGTAATCAGAAATTAGAGTAATCTAACAGCAGTGAAAAGCAATACTAGAGCATGTTATTACATGCCATGGTTTTATACTGTCTGTCCAGGGGGTTTTAAGTGAAGCACGAGCAGGAGTGAAGCAACAGTATGGCACCATCAGAGAGGCGCTGGAGCAGGAGGAGCAATCAGCTCTTCAGTGTGTGACGAAGGAGGAGAATCGAGTTTTGGGGGGACTAGAGGAGAAACTCAGCTTCCTCCATAGATCCCTGCAATCCATCCAAAAAGGCCTCCACACACTAGAGAGTCTGGCTGATGCCAAGGGAGACAAATCTGTTCAGGACCAGGCCTTCATTATGGTCAGTTAGAATATTATTTGTTTAAAAAAATATTTGTACATATATTTAATGCTGGATTTTGAATATTTACACAAAAAAATGCAATTTGTCTGACATTGCAGGAATACAACAAGGTTGCCCAACTGTGAGTAATTTGCTTTTAACTTGTGCTTTGCTGCAATAAAAGTGTCGACTTGTTTAACACTTAAATAACTCCGTGTGCTACCAGAAAATCATAGTTTTGTAAACATGCTGCATAATTGTTTACTTTTTTTAATCAAAGTGCCAGTCAGTTCACTTCGGTTACTAAAAACTGACTGTTCTGTTGCAATAACATCAGTATGAATGCTGATTTGGAGAGAAATGTGACAGTGTTGTGCTGTGGTTACAAATGCAAGTATATTACCCTCACACTCAGTATTTTGGGAGTGATGCACACATCTAAGAAAGGAAGATGGGCTTTTACGTGTGCAATTCACTTTTTTTTTTATTATATTTAGTCCTAATGCTCGTGACTGATTCTGTTCTCCTTCATCAGGAGTAGTGAGATGGGGAGCTATGTGGAGCATTTTGAGGCCCCAGAGGAAGTGAATCGTCCCCAGCTGGATTGCCTTCAGAAGTGGACAGAGAAGCGGCTGGACACAGTGGTCATCAATGTACAAGGCAACGACAGAGACCTCTACAGGCTGCTCTGTAAGTCTTGCTCTGTTTATAGTACTATTTATACAGCTCTCACAGCTAATTACTCCACAGAACTAAATACATGTAGACTATTCAGTTAGTCTTAATTTTCTCATCTAAATTCTTCCTACTTAATCATGTTCACAGATGGCACCATTCCCCTCTTGGATGCTGATACAGCTCATCTTAAGCTGCAGCTGTCTGATAACAGCAGAACGGTGACCTACAGCGATGCTCAGCAGGCTTACACAGAGCACGAGGCTCGCTTCAGTTCCTTCCCACAGGTCCTCGCCTCGTGTGCACTGGAGGGGGGCCGTTGGTACTGGGAGGTCAGTGTGTCGGTGGATGATGGTCGCTGGAAGGTGGGGCTGTGTGAGGCTCAGATAGAGAGGAAAGGCCAAAAGGACAACTCTCGTCTGGGGTTCAACAGTTTTTCCTGGTGTCTGGCCTGTGACAAAAGGAAGGTTGAAGCCCAGCATAATAAGGTGTCAGTTCCTGTGGATGCAAATGGACTACAAAGGGTAGGAGTTTTCCTTGACTTTGAAGATGGTATTTTATCATTCTTTAATGTGACACCAGGGGGCAGTCTAGCTTTAATGTATTCCTACAAGCAGAGCTTCACTAATCCTCTTTACCCAGCCTTTTCTGTGTCTAAAACACATCTGTCTATCTGTGAGTTGTTCGAGTCGTAAACTGTACAGAAGCAGCACAACAGTTCTGCTGATTAATTTACAAACTTTGTGACGCTGTGGTGCCTTTGTCATTGTGTAAATTTCTCATGGATGATTGTTCTGTCCTACACTGCACACATTCCCTTTTTTCTCTAAATGTGATTTTTATATCCTGTGATAGAACTGGAGTCATTAGAACTGGATAGAAATGCTGTTCATTATACTCGACACATAATCCAATCACTGGTAGTATATATTTTTTTTAATAGTAACACCAGATTTTTTATTTTATTTTTTAAAATTTTGATAATAGTGTATCAACAAATGAACAAGTTTTTAAGTGGTGGGCAAGTTATCAATGATCAGTGCCAAAATATTTTGGATATGTTTCTAATTTGAATACATGTTTTAAAATGTTTAAATTGTACTCTGTATGTCTCATCTTTGACATCTCCTGTTTCTACTGAAATAAAATGTCAGTTTCAAAGCCTACGTTACTGCGTGCCATGGTCCTTCCCGTGTGCCTTCAAATAGAAACACAGGTGTGTGAGTGGGCGATGTGTTTCCCCACAACAGGTGACAGTTGGTGCGCTAACTTTTAAATCTCACTGCTCCCACAGCATGTGAGCTTTACTGACAACAAACACTTGCCTTTGGCACAAACCCTGTATCGCATGGCAGATTGAAGCAGATGCTAAATTGTCCTTTTCTTTGCAAAGTCTGTGGCTCATTTATTGTGACTGGGGGTCTGTGTGGTTGACGTCATTGAGAGGGATCAAAGTGGTATTTACATAAACTCCTTCTGGACGATTGGTCGAGAAACTGAATGCCAGTGGTTCAGGGACAGCTGTCTGTGGATCACAGTGGATACGGACTTGTTAAAGTAGCAAATGTGATATAACTGAAAAGAAATCAAAGTCTTAACTGAGCCTGGGGGGGGGGGGGGGGGGGGAGAATTTTTTTTTTCCATGTGGAGATAATTATTTTCACCCTCCTCTTTTCATTT
>VUQK01028333.1:10700-22381 GCA_015106715.1 Bujurquina vittata | reverse complement strand
TTTATTTGGGCTTTTTTGTTTTTTTGTTTTTTTTTTTTGTTTTTTTTTTTTTTTTGTTGTTTTTTTTTTGTTTTTGTTTTTTGTTTTTTTGCAGATTGCAAGGTCTGACTTTGGGTTGAATTTTCTGCGATTTCCACTCGTGGGAAGATGAATGATGGACTTCTCTAGCATCATTGCTGATGTCTTTCCTCCTTGCCATTTTGTTATCACACACCTGAATGCTCCAGATCGGAAAGCTGCCCAAACCTCTGCTTTTATAGAGGCGCTCACACTTGCTGATGACCAATTAATGAAGTGCATTTGAATAGCAGCACCTGGCTGCTACTTACCTTCCTAATTCCTATGGAAGCAGGGAAGGTGTGCTTAGGTTTTCACACACTGCTTCTGCGTTCTGGCTTTGTTTTTGTTAAATAAATAATGACATGGTGTAATAATGGTGTAAGATGTTATGAACTGTTCATCTGAGGTTGCATTTAAATAACCTAAGTATCTGCTCAGGACAAGAGAGTACACTCTCTTTCCATACATGGTTAAAAACAGAGCCATAGCTATATTATGTAAACCTTCCATACATCTTTCTGTGTACTTTAGTTTTCAAGTCTACATAGAACATACAACAGATCATAGGCTGAATACTAGTCGCATATCTCTTTATTGTTGCACACAATCCCCCAAACATCTGAAACATATTTCTGTGTTGCATGACATTTTTCTACTTCATTGTTAACTATAGAATTAAGTTCTTATAGTTCTTTAAACTATGAGAACTTAATTTGCAAATATAACCAGTGGTTGGTGCAGTCTGTACATCACCCATGTGGCCGTGTCTTCTGTTGGCATGGCAACACTTGGAGAGCTCGGGTGAGCCGGGAGACTCATGTGTCTGACTTGGTCACCTGCCAGGCTTGGAACAGTTCATGGAAATCTGAGACAGAGGAAGCGCTGGACCTATTGTTGATTGGCGTGCCTGTTTTCTTCCTTCACCTTTCCCCAGGCAAATCAGTTTACTCTCCGCAGAATAAACGCCTCATGACTTTCATGAGAAAGCATCTGTCTGACGGGCAATGCTGGACTGATAAAAATCCAAATCTCACATCTGTCTGCATGACTGGTCACTATCATGAAGGTTTTTTTTCCCCAATGAATGCTTCCACGCACTGCCTATTCTGTGGAGAATTATGCATCACACACAGTGTGGACAGTTGAGTGGCAAACAGTTAGCGCCTCTATAATGTACATTTGTTTCTCCCAGGTAAAGCCCTTCAACCATTAAAATGGCAGCAGATTACAAGGAAACAGCAGCACCCTTTGTTAACCTGTTTCTGTTATCAGCTGCCGTGCCTGTTTGCCTCCTCCATCCAACATAGAGTCCCATACCCCAGTCTACGATCACTCAGAATATCAGCAGTATCTTTAACGTTGTTTATTTATATATGTGTCCTCCTGTGTTCTTTCACTTTGCCTCCTCTGCAGGAAGGTCAGAATGCAGGTCAGAGGGAGACAGAGCCTCAGGAAGCGACTGGGATTCAGTGTCTTGTTCAAGGACGTGTTAGTGGAAGGGATTCAGGCTCTCTTGAGAGGTTGACATACACTACGGTTGATGATTCATTTAGTTACATGCTGCTGCCTGTCATTATTTTTAACTCTGAGAACATAAACTCTAAATTTTTAATGCTTTATCACAATTGCACGTCACACAATTGCTGCCATACCATATGACTGTGAATAAAAATGCATACAAGATACAAATTAGATTTTTTTTTAAAGCAAAGATTATATCCCCGATCAACAGACTGTCTTTAAGGGGAAAAAAGCTGCTGTAAACATTAGCCTGAGAAAGCAGTGAAGTAGCACATGCCGGCTCACAAAGTGCAGCTTTTAACAGCTTCCAAAAGTATCCGAATCTGAAATAAATAAACTTGGTGAATAATAAATCATATAGCATATTAGCAACACCAATATCCTTTATGCTGCTTGGAGGATGAATTTGAAACTTACATTGTTCTGCTTCACTGCTGGAATTATTGATGCACACAGTGCTGCATAGTGAGAGGGGTCCGCTGTGGCTCATGAGATCCAGCGGTTCGGACCGGCTGGATGTTTGATTCTCGCCTTCTCCAGTTCACATGTCAGAGTGTCCTTGAGCAAAAACACGAGCACCAAACCAAACATTTTGCGTGTTTAACGTGTAATATACTGTATACATGCTGTTTAATTGTTGCTTCTCTTTGTAATTCGGTATTGTGTCTCATTTTCCTTCCCATCATCACTGGCTTTATTGAAAGATAATCCCTATGTTATGCTAAGCAGAAGATTATTGTCTTTGTATGGAGTGCCAAATGTGTTGGGTTTATTCCATGATGGTAATTACACTTCATTGAACTGTCAGTCAGTGAAGAGTTGGACAGATTTTCTTTTCAACCATCTGTGCTCCTTTATAAACTTCTTGGCTTTTTTTTTTTGTCCATCTGTTGTCCTTTGGCACACTGTGATGACCTTATTAGCATTTAATTAAACAGTATTTGCTGTTTTTAGATCTTAATCACAATGCAAACTCATTTCCAGCAGCAGAAACAGGAGTGGTTCTTGATGTGTCTGCTTTCACCTCAGAATTGTGTCTGACCCAAAACTTACAGCTGATCCATGCTCAGCCGCAGAGAAACAGTCCTTCTGTGTGCTTTATTTTTTACTGTATTGGGGTTATGGTTGATTATTTAAGTATTTTTAAAGTCTGCTTAAGATACTTGTGCATTCAAAAATAAAAATGTCTCCACTAATATTACAGATGAAGGCACAGTGTTGTTTAATCATGTCGGTGAGGGTTAGCCATGTGCCCCCATGTCTCAGATGAGTGACCTGGTCAATGTAATCCTATCACAGACATCGACTCCCATGACCTGCATCATGAAGTCATGTGAAAAGTGCAAGTATCCCGTGGAAATTGTTAGCAGTTCTGGACATGCAGACATTTTATCCTTACTTCTTGTACTTCTTGCACTTTTAATGATCGTCCACAGGTCCGTGACATCAGCTTGCTGGAAATTTTGAGCACTCTTGCTTTCAAAGTTCCCTCAGCTGCAAGATGTTCCAAAGGTTTAGTATTGAATGCCCAGCAAGGCCTTTCAGCAAAGTTCAAATGCTCATTTTATAACCCTCCATTTATTCTTTTTGAGACATTTCTTAGTGGATTTTCTAATGTGCCTGTGATCCTGTTCTGGTTCAACTTCAGCTTTCAGGCAGGCGCTCTCATTATCTTCAAGCGCGATTTGATATGACAGAATTTACAGATGAATAAATGACTGCGGGCTGTCCAGTCCCTGAGGTAAAGAAGCGGCAATAAACCACCATCATGCCTCAAAGTTATAGCAGTTAATTTACTGTCACTGTGGCTGAACACTTTTTTAATTTGTATATGCAAAGAAGGTCTGGTTTTTGCCCATGTCTCTCAGTTTTGTACAGTGTTTCTTTTTTTTCAGATGCACCTCCAAATGCAGTTCAGATTTGTCCAGTTTCTTTTTCGTTGAAGATAAATGCACTTTGACACCAAAGGCTGTCACAGTTACCTGTGTTCTTGTGAAATTTTGGGATTCTTGGAGGCTTCTTGTTGCATCACTCTATGCTTGGGCTGACTTTGCAACGGCAGCCAGATAACTTTCTTTGATTAATTTGAAATACTTTGGAGGGCTTTTAAAAGTCTTTGCCAGACTCAAGCATCCTTGGAGAGCTCTTTAGATATTGGTATGATGACACCACATATTTCAGTAGCAAAGACAAAACCAGACCCTGGATATGAGAGAGTTTAAAAGACACCTGTTGGCTCTGATCATTGGCTCACATCTTATTCTAAATTTTTGGATATTTCAGGTGGGACTTTTCAATTTTTTAAATTAAGAAAATGATTGGTATATAATATTAGCAGCCAGCTCCAAAAAATCAATAAATAAATAAAATAAAATAAATGGGGAAAAAATGAGCTTGGCGAAGTTACCAAAATCCATCCCTGAGAGAGGAGGAAGACATGATATCAAATATGGGGATGCATGTACACATCTTCTGTCCCCCTGGAAGGCATTGGCAGTGTTGCCCTTGACTGTAAAAAAAAAAAGAAAAGAAAAAGAAAAGGGCTTTATAATAAATAAAAGCAATGAATAATTTAACATCAAAATCTTATCTAAATGTAATATTATATAAAGTATATATATATATGTGAAACCTATTCTGTAGAAATAGTGTATTTTGTTACTTAGTGAAACTGTGTCCCACTGTTTCCAGTTTATTTGCTTAGCTATGCAGTCTGGCCACTGACTGTAGTGAACAAATGAGGCGAATGCATTGATCTTCAGACTAACTTAAGCCCTGCATGAAAAAATAAAAGCATTTATTTATTAGATTGGAGCCAGTCTGTTGACACAGCAGTGTATGAAAACATCTCCTGAAATAATGCAAAATCATCAGGCAAAAAGATAAAAGGATGCATTCACCCACCCGTTACTTTAAAATTGTTTTAATAATGTTTCAAAGTACTTTCGGGAGCAACATGCAGGGTTATCGCCTATGACTATTTTATTGTTGGTGATAAATGAATTACCATATATGAAACAATTTAATACAACTAACACTCGTTGATTATACGACAACATAACTCTAAACGGAGAATCTGGGAGAAGCATTATCGCATTTATCTCACACCTACACCATCCAAATGTCAGCCGAGAGAGCTCTTTGCTCATAGCAGATGCACAGGCTGTGACATGCTGTGGACGAGGAAACGTTTGACATTTCCACACACACCAGGGCTGTGACCAGGAGACGACGCGGCCAGACCTGCATGAAACCATCAGCTCTGCCCAGTGCAATCAAGCCTCTCTTTTTTCTTTTTTGGGGGAAGTAAAAAGCAGTGCATCCTCAATCACCATTTTTATTTCCTCCTGCCGTCCTCCAGGGCCTTCTTTCAACTAGCCAAGATGTTTTTCTGTCACTGATGGAGGCAAACTTTTTCCAGTTTACTAGGTAATTGGTATGTTGCTTAGCGAGCCTGCAGATGGAAGCATTCGATATGAACCATGACATTACTGCTGTTTTTCTGAAAAGCAATAATACACATACTGCAGTCGGGCCATGTAAAGTCCAGCCTTTCAGTAGCTACCATTGAGTGGCATATGGAGTATTTGATTTATAATCAGTTCTTGAAATGAAACAAGCTCATCGGGATGAAAATCTTCCCTCTCCTGCTATTTCTCCTTTTTCCATCAAATCTCCTTTGGCCCATTATAAATTCTCAGTTCGCTCGCTCCTGCTTCCTCTCACACTGTCATTCATCTCCTCCGAGCTTTTGCTGACTTGAGTGATTTATTCACATTTCAAATTTAGCCTCTTGGTGAAATGTGAAAAATGTGTGTCCCTGGGGGCAGCTGGCAGGTCACAGCTGAATACATTCTTAGCCCACGTTCTTCTGTCCCTGCCTATCATTTCTATACCTGAGAAAGAATAACAATCACCTCTACAAAGGAGAATGAGTAGGCCAGGAGAACAGCATTAGACCATATATGCAGATTTCATTGTACTTTAGCAGATATACAAAATTTCTTTTGATTTCAGCTGACTTTATCTCAAATGTGTAGGTGTTGTTTGCCACAAAGTATGGTACACCTGAGTACCCTGAGTGCTGTACCAATGCATTAAGAGACAGATTTTTATGTAAAAGTAATATACTTAACAAAGCACTCAAACAGCACTCATCTTAGCCCAAATCACAAAGTAGGGCAGTGAAATAGACAAGTGTTCGAGCTTCAGGTTGCGGACATTGACGTGGATCCTGTAAGAAAAGCAGCAAAATTGTTTCAGGTTTAAATTCTGTGACAGTTAATTGTTCTGTACTTTTAAATTTAGACAGTCATAGATAAAAGTACTCGAAACTCTGTTTGACATGCTTTTACTGAAGAAAAAAACAAGAAAAAAATCTACTGTGTGAAGATCTATACAAGTTCAGAACTATTTCCAAATGTGGTTTGACCCGGCCATGCTGGAGACGGCACCAGCCTGCCTGAAGTAACTGATCACACTGACTTTGCCTTTAGGTTTTGCTCTCCCCCAGTAGAACATCCTGATCCACACACAAAGAACTGCAGTGAGCCAGATGAAGTACATGATAAGTTTGCTGTCCCGTTCTATCCTTGGAGAGCTGTCATATATTCCACAGTGTCAGTCTGGATCTTATTTCACCTCCTGTTGGAGAGGAAGGAACGATACCGTTGCCTCAGTCTTCTCTGTCCTCATCGATAAAACTCCTGACCAGTCAGCAGGACAGGGAACAAATCAATATGCACCTTTACATGAGAATCTTCGATGGGTAGAGGTTGTTTGAGCCCAGCTCAGCTATATTTCAAGGCCCACTTTGGGCCTAATGTAGACTTAAAGTGTCTACTGACTATTGTGTTCTTGAAATACCAAAATTTTGAAAGCGCTTACCTCGTCAGCTTGAGTGAGATGAAGTGCTGCTTTGCATATTTGTTAAAGGAGCAAACTGTCCGTGGACAGAAGCAAAATGCCACTTTCTTAGTGACTCAAGTAGAACTGAACTGAACTGTGAAGTGTTTGCTGAGGTATGAACTCGGACAAAGAAAACCTTGTCATCAGATCAAAGCTTGCAGGTCGGTACCTGTTCATCCCCTCAACTTTAAAAGTTTCTCGTTTATCACGGACACCAGGCTGGACTTCTTTTTTAATCTACCTTTTTTTTTTTACATTCTGCTGTCCACTGTTATCTTCTTGTAGACCGAATTTCATGCTGAGTCATGATACACACTCACATGGAATTCTGCAAGAAAGAAAAGCATTAAGTATCACTACCTTTTGTTATACATATTTGTGACACAAATGATCACTGATTACTGATGGAGAGCTGCATTATTTCCTTCTTTCCGGCGTACATTTTGCATCCAGGCTCTTGGCTCTCACTTGTTGGCAATTCAACCTATTAGCTGCTAATAGTTGTTTGATATTGAAATTACATATTGATGTTGGGTGTGCTCCTGCATGTGTGTAGTGGCTATACAAAGATCAGCGGTGCTTTGAACTAAATAATAATACAAAATAATTACCCCCCACCCCCACCCACAGTGATGATGGTGCACAAATCAGCAATAACATTAAAACAATAACATTGCAATATTGTCCACATCCCTCTCATGCCCTCAAAAATAGTTCTGACTCTTTGGGGCATAGCCTGACCTTGGTAGCTGATCCTCTGAGCTCGATGTGACCTCTGTGTGACCTCTGGAAGTTCCTGGGCAAAGTCAACAACACGGACTCTTTGCTGTTTTCTATTTGTTCTCGTACAGTTTTCCTGCTGGGGGTGGCTGGCACACTCTGTGTGGAGGGGTTGTGCTTGGTCTGCAATATCGTCATGTCTGGGTAAAATCCATCTGAATACCAGGACCCAAGGATTCCCAGCAGAACATTGCACTGTAATTTTAACAGATATGTTTGCATACTGTTCTGGTCTGAGCATGTTAGTATGCAAACAACTTAACATCCATCCAGCCATCCATCCATCCGTCCAGCCAGCCATCCATCTTCTTCCACTTATCCAGGGCTGGGTTGCGGGGGCAGCAGCATAATCAGAGAAACCCAGACCTCCCTTTCCCCAGCTTGTCCGGGGGGATCCCAAGGTGTTCCCAGGCCAAGAAATATAATCTCTCCAGTGTGTCCTGAGTCTGCCCTAGGGCCTCCACCAGGTAGGGCATGCCCGGAACACCTCACCCAAGAGGTGCCCGCAAGGCATCCTAAACAGATGTCCGAACCACCTCAACTGGCGCCTTTCGATGTGGAGGAGCAGCACCTCTAACGACCCCAATGGAAGAGTAACCAATTGAACTGTTCACCCTGCCCGGGATAGGGTTACCAGGGCCCCACCCTGAAGCCAGGCCTGGGAAGGGAGCTTGAGGGAGAGTGTCTTGTGGCTGGGCATTAACTCGTAGTGCCTGGCCAAGCACAGCCCAAAGAGGAGACAAGAAACCAATTTTCCTGTAGGCCCAATTTACAATGTGTGAGGCCCTGGTGGATCGATCCCCGACTATCAAGACTGGCTATTGGGACAATTTAACACTAAACTTAAAATGAAAAAATTCACAAAATGATGTTGCTAGACTTTGGCTATCTGTAAACGTTATGACAGCATGTACATGGCTAAAAGTTGTGGAGACATTTCACCAAAAAGCAGCATTATCATGGTGTGCCTTGATGAAAGTCAAGGAAGGGGGTGGTTTGTCTGTGTAAAATTTCCAGTCATTCTATCCATGCAGTATTTTTCGAGATATTTTTGTCTAGTCTCAACAAAGTGGTATCTCATTAAACACTGTGTTGGAGCCTACCAGCAAAACAAAAATGCTCTAATAAAATATTTAAACTGTTCTCCATTTCTGTGCGTGTTGCACGGTGTTCATTTATCCTCTGTGCCTTTGCAAGGAGCAGAGGAACCTGCCGACATCGCCTATAAAATGATTCTCTGAGCAGTTTTCTGCCTTAATGATGAAATGTCAAGTAAATAACACATGTAGCTGTGTGTGGGAAATCATATATTCATTCTAGGGGTCAAATAGTGTTAATCTATTAGGAAACACTTTTATACCCCCTAAAGAGAACAAGTATGAGGATTTTTTTTTAATTAGTTAGTATGTGCAGTCATTGTTTTAAAAGTTCAAACACTGTTGGTTTGTGTAAGCTTAGAGTCCATCCATTCAGCTGATGGCACAGTCAACACCTCTTTTTATTTCAAACTGGAATTAATTAGAATTAATCAGTTTTTAATTAAGTTATTAGCATTTCTTATGGGTGAGATGCGTGGGCACCTGACATTAAAGAACCCATTTTACTGTAGCTATTTTTTTCTTCTCTAAGACTCCTGGGAAATTGTTCAGCTTGTTTCATACATCATATAAAATATGATTCATCATCTTGCTCTTAAATCTAAAATAATCCAATGTTTTTGCTAATATTTTTTTTCTGCTCAGAATAAATAGGCACCCAGGTCTCAAAATAGCTCTTGGCTGGAGCGAAGAGGAAATTTTATTATACTTGAAAGATAGAACACTATTGTTTCCATGAGAAGGGCAGCTTAAATATTTAGTTGGATCCCCCGTAGCAGCACAATACAGTAACGCCAAATAGAGCTCTTTCTTATTGAAACATTATTTCCATGTGTAGAGTTCTTTTTAAATGAACTCTACTGTATAATCTTACTGGATGCAGATTTCTGGGTTTTTGGAATGCCTCCTCTGTGTAACCCAAAGATAACTGCTCTGCTCATGCTTCCTCTTTCTTTTCTTTCACTTTTTGTGTGGAGATTATTCAGTGGAGCAGCAATTCAACGTGTATCCTGATTATCATTGAATTAGTGGGCTCTTCCAATTCACTCCAGGATCAGATAGAGAAAATAATGATTAATCCGAAAGCAAAGAATGAGCCGAGGAAATGATTAACTCTGTGTGCATTTGTCCAGTCTGGTGGGAGACAGGTCAACAAGCTTGTAAGCGGACAGAATGGGTGGGGAGAAGGCACTGAAGCTTGAACCTGTATTTAACTGATACTTGACCTTTGCCTCTTTTCACTTTTGAGCAGCCATTCGACCGAAGTTGAGCCTCATGAAAGATTCTCACTGATAAACATCCAAACCAGCAGAAATCTCTCCAATCCCCATGTTTGTAATATAAGACAGAGGCGACCTGGACAGTTATATTAGTTATATTAGCTTTAATAATTAGCAATACTGGACATCTCCTGCACATTTACTCAAAAGTCCATATATCAGAGCCCCTCTTCCCTTTTTTCAGAGTGTCTGCTTCGTCATACCTTTCAGCTTTCGTTATCGGCTGTGGACAGTATTGGCTCTTTTTCAGGAAGTCACTGTTCTCATCGATTTTGCACAGTTTTCCTGTTGTGATGCTTCCCTTAAAATAAAACAAATAGCCTATCACAGCATTGCTCCTTAACAGCAGATCCTGCTCTTTTGAAGCATGGAAGGATTGAGGGGGAAGAAAAAAAAATTTTTTTTCATAAAATATTTAAGGGAACAGGATTACCATATGCAAGGAGTCATCATGCTTTTTAAAACATTCTTGAATTGTAGGACATGAAGTGCAGATGAAGCACAGCAGGAGAATTTAGGACTAATGCCTCAGAGGCTGTCAGACGTGATTAGCTGAGGAGGTAGGGCGCCTGGAAGAGAGCTGATAACGACCTTGATGTCACCTGGGGGGTGCTGAGGTGTTTAGTGTATGATGCTTATGGCCTGAGACTAATCTCTGAGGATTTATTGTCTGGACCACGTGTGCCCATCATTGTTAGTGAATTGTGTTAGCCTTGTAGCCTCTTTTTTTGTGATGAAACCTACCTGTCTTGGATAAAGCTCTAAATTACAGGATGCATGTGTTTATTTTTTTTCTGTCTTCAGTGAAAACAGAAAAGTATTACTCTTTCCATTGCTACTCCAATTGCTTTGTTGACTTGAAATCCTACATTTCAAATCAATGATAGAAAACAAGGTAGCTTTTAAAGCTCCCTGCCTTCATCCACATTCATCAAACACCTTGTTCCAGCCAATCCCATATGGAAAAGACTTGGCAAGAGTCAGAAAAATTGAGTTTTGTGATACTGGAACCTGATTGGTCGCTGCACGTTGGGGGTGGAAGAAGAGTGTTGTTTGTTTGACAGGTTTGAGTGTGGGTGAAGACAAAGCACACATGCCTCCCCCATACCATCCCCTTTTCTTAGAGCCCATATTCTCTTGTTCATTGCTCAAATTGCACACAGGACTTGCATTCCTGTGTCTGCAGGCTAAAAATGACACGCACTGAAACATGGACAGGATAAAAGAGAAAAAAAAATCCTATTTCAAACCATCCATCAAAGACTTCTCCCTCATTATGAGCCCGTATCTTTAGTCCTGTCACACCAATCTGCTCCCTCCAACACCTACCATCTTCTGCCATTTACCTGCAACAACCAGTGCTGTCACTGCTCAGTGTCGAATGTGACTATTCCCCTTGAGTAGCCAATATCCGGATGAACCATGGAAGCGTATGTGTGAGCCACAATCAAGCGAGCAGAAGTGCCACTGAAACAAATCTGATCTGAAATGCTTCTCGTGACTGCGATGATTAGTTAATGCAAACACCCTGCTGTGTCTGAAGGAAAGTTTTTGCTATTAATTGAAGATGATATCTGCCTCACATTTGTTCCGAGTCTGCTTTTAGCGCCAAACAAATTGTTCAACAAGAGTATTGTGCAGTCACAAGTCAGAAATGTGATGCTCACCATTTTTCATGGAAAGATAAGACACGCCATATTATATGGCCTAAAAGAAAAGGGAGAAATATCCACTAAAAGTGACACATGCTGCAAATTTCTTCTTGTTGTGGTGTCACAAAAAAATGTACAGAAACTTGTGTTTCTGGTGGTGTTTTCAGAGCAGTGTGCGTGGGCTACGCTGCCACGTGAAGCCACTCTGATTAATGTGTGCTACTTCACTGCTAGCAGCTACATCAGGCAAATCCTCAGAGATACTTCCTCCAACACTAATTCAGCACCTCTGTTCAAAGCTTGAGGCTTGTTTTATTAGCACCTGGATGAGCATTGCTGGAACTGTTACAAAGGCAGAAGATTAAAGACAAATAACCCTGCCT